>JACXGI010016303.1:0-16108 GCA_016801175.1 Esox masquinongy | reverse complement strand
GTCTCTATGGCCAGACTATGGTCACTGGGTATGTTCTTTGCCATCCTGTCTCTATGGCCAGACTATGGTCACTGGGTATGTTCTTTGTCAATCTTTTTTTTTAATTAATTTATCCCTAATTTGTATAGATACTTTGATAGAGATGTTGATTGTTTTTATTTTTGTTACTGCCGGTCAACTGCTCTAAAGTCTCCCTGTCTCGATTGCTGTTTTTTATGATGATGTTTTATAATAACAATATTGTGGATCACACCATGTTAGATTTTTAGTCCAAAATCTGGTTGTTCTTTTCCCAAATTGGACTCCCAAGGGAAATCTCCCAAGTTTTGCACTACAGGCTAGGTTACAGGCATTTCTGTGAACACCAATAATATTTGTACAAAGTTCCAGGTGTGATTTTCTGCTAGGACTTTTGTGCCAAGATTTACAATTGAAATTGTATTGGGGGCCTGACATTTCGCTGTCATACAAAAGGATTGGAGAGATGATGCGGACAAATATTTTAAGACAAATTCTAACAGGAGGGTTATGTAAATACTGAAACTATCAAACTCCAGAATAGGATCTGCTTGCTTTATCTGTTAGAGATATTATGGGCATTTCAAAACGCACAAATTAAATTACAGTCACACAGAGGTATGGATAACAGGTGGAATTTCACTCTCCTAGTATGGTACTCTCCTGAGATCTGGGGCCGTATCACAAAACATTTTTTCTTACCACTAGGAGGACTCCTAAACAGCACTAAAGGTTCCTAGCTAAGTTCCCTCTTAAAACCTATTCACTAAGCTGCTAAGACCAACTTTTACTAAGGAAAGGGGAGAAGTCTTAAGCTAAGAGTCAGGTCGCGGTTGACCCCGTCGCTATGGTTGATGTCGTGTT
This sequence comes from Esox masquinongy, assembly GCA_016801175.1. NCBI lineage: Eukaryota > Metazoa > Chordata > Actinopteri > Esociformes > Esocidae > Esox > Esox masquinongy. The sequence continues at coordinate 15,226 of JACXGI010016303.1, read as the reverse complement.
CCACGAACAAGCCTACTTACTATGTCCACAGTGATTGGCTGATAGGGGAGGCGTCAGATGACTGAGATATAGACGTAGTCCGTCTGCACTGCATCGCTACATTTTCCCTGTGGCCAAGTAGCGTAGAGTTGCCACAACCTTGATCTCCGGTGTTATTGGGTTGTTTCTGTTTGTTGGTGAAGTGACTGACTAGCTTTACTATGATCATAATACCCTCACAAATAAGTTGATACCTTTTTAAAAGCTCAGTGTCATTAAGTGTTTCTAAAACGTCGACCTGATTAGGAGGCAGATTGTCGGCAGCAGCCCTTTTAGGATTGTTTGTGACTTGGACTCAGTGATTTAGGAATCCTCTTGACTACCCCTAACTGTTCACAGATTTAGGAGCTGGTTTAAGCTCTAAAACACTTTCTGAAATACTCTTAGATCAAAAATGTAGGTGTCCTCAAGTTAGGACTGACATGCCCATTTTTTAAATGAGATACTCCTAAATTAGCAAGTTAGGAGCTACTTTTAGCTTTAAGATGTTTCGTGAATATGGCCCCTGGAGTTTTTCAGAAAGATTATTGCTTTGTTTTCTTAATAGTAATGCCCAATCATTATAATACTGTACTAATAAAGACAGGCTTTGTTCTAGTCGCTGTTCTGTCGGTAACAAGATGACTAAGTCATCAGCATATAAAAGAAACATTTTCTTTGTCTCCAAGGTTTAGTCTCGGAGATGTAGATTGCTCCAATTTTGTAGCCAGTTCATTTATATGAATATTGAACAAGGCTGAAGTAAGTTTGCAACCTTGTCTCACTTCTCTGTCCTCTGTTTTCCCCATACATCACATTAATATTATCAATAGACCTTGCCTCCTACAACATTTTTAAGGAGTAATAAGAATAAACCTTTCATGCCATATAGCTTTTTGAAAGTCTACAAAACAGGTAAATATTTTCCCTTTCCTAGTTTTGTGGACATGTTTTTGATCTAGGTGTGAAGCATGTATACTGTGTATACACCAATCAGCCATAACATTATGACCACGTGCCTAATATTGTGTAGGTCCCCTTTTTGCTGCGCTGACCCGGCGAGGCGTGGACTCCACTCGTCCTCTGAAGGTGTGCTCTGGTATCTGGCACCAAGACATTAGCAGCAGATCCTTTAAGTCCTGTAAATTGCGAGGTGGGGCCTCCATGGATTGGACCTGTTTGTTCAGCACATCCCACAGATGGTCGATTGGATTGAGATCTGGGGAATTTGGAAGCCAAGTCAACACCTTGAACTCATTGTTGTGTTCCTCAAACCATTCCTGAACACTTTTTGCTTTGTGGCAGGGCACATTATCCTGCTGAAAGAGGATTCACCACTTTTCCTTCCTTGGACCACTTTTGATAGGTACTGACCACTGCAGCCCGGGAACACCCCACAAGGGCTGCAGTTTTGGAGATGCTCTGACCCAGTCGTCTAGCCATCACAATTTGGCCCTTGTCAGAGTCGCTTAGATGCTTACGCTTGCCCATTTTTCCTGCTTCTAACACATCAACTTTGAGGACAGAATGTTCACATGCTGCCTAATATATCCCATCCACTGACAGTTGCCATGATAACGAGATTATCAGTGTTATTCACTTCACCTGTCAGTGGTCATAATGTTATGGCTGATGGGTGTATATGTGTAATATTTAATATTATTATTTATTTAGGAATCCAATTTGGCTGTTACATAGAACCTTTTATTATTATTTATTTAGGAATCCAATTTGGCTGTTACTTAAATACTTTTATTCATTTATTAAGGCCTGGATTCTGGCATTAATTATGCTGTAAAAAACTTTTCCTAAGTTACTACAAACAGAGAAGTAGTTATTTGGGTCAAACCTGTCACCGTTTTTGAATATTGGTGTAATCAAGCCGTGGCTCCAGATCTCAGAAAGTTACCTATCCTCAGTACCTCGTTAAATAGCCTGAGAATAGCCTCCCTGTATTTAGAGCCACTGTGTGAGCATTTCTGATTACTGTCTACCTGACAGGCCTTACCACTCTTAAGGTCCATCAGTTTATCACTTACCTCAGACAATGTAGTAGAATTGTCTAGCTTATTTTGTTTGGTCTCTTAATTGTTTTGTGAGCAATGTTTGTGTGGGTTAAATGCTTTTTCTGTGAATCTATAGAGGCAAAACAGCTTTTTCTAGATAGTACCATCTTTGATAGGGAGGTTTTCCTTCACAGTTCCCAAAATGAATTTGGATTTATTTTGGGAACTATTTTGTCAAGCTCAGTCGTCATGTAATGGGATTTTTCCCCCCATAAAAAGCTGTTTTATTTGCTTACAGTAGGTCCGGCTGGTAAATGTTGTCTTGGGTTATGTGGTCTCTGTGGATTTTGTTGAAAAGCGTCTTAGCTGTTTTCTAGCATTTAAACATTCAATATCCATTTCTTTGCTGGACATCCTTTTTTCGTATTCTGATCTTTACCAGTTTTATTTTGGAATTTCAATCAGTTTATTATACATTCTACATGTCTTGTTTTGTCTACTTGTATGTGTACGGTAGAGTTTAGGCCCTGGTTTTACCGTAAGGGTTGGGTTATCTGATGTTTTTAGATATATTTCAATTTGCCAGTGGTCTGACAAGGGCAGTTGTGGCATGACCATAAAATCACTGATGTTATCTTGTTCCCGTATCCGTTACATCATAGTCCACCACACTGTTTCCGAGAGCAGAGCTGTAAGTAAACTTACCCAGAGAGTCAACTTTCATCCTGCCATTAACAATATACAGACTCTTAGAGAGCTGGAGCACTTTCTTCCTGTTTGTGTTGACATTACTGACACAGCTCTGTCTCTGTTTAGTTTGGATTGATACACGGACTTAGCATCTTTGGTCTGTGTACTTTGTTTCTTCACCAGTTGTGTTGTTTAGATCCTGAATTAACAAAACTGTGCCTTCTAATTGAAAGTAATGTCAAAACAGAGAGTAGAAAAACATTCTCTTCATTCAAATATGTTGAGACCGATGTGTCGTGTAAATGCCACTATCTGAGTTGACGAGTATTTTTTTTATTGTAACCCAACTGAATGTTTTACCTGTTCGCTCTGATGTGATACTTTGAAAGATCCTCTTTAAACCAAATGATTATCCATCGTGAATTTCTGCTCCATATTCACATTTCTCCACAGCCCTTTCTTCAGCTCTCCTGCCTCTATGCATCTCTCTCTGTTTCCTATTGCTTGATAAACACACACTTCTCGGAAATCCCCCAACCCCCGAACCTCTGCACCAAGACATCTGTTTTGTGAGGAGCTGTTATCATTTTGCGATTCTAGTGACACTTAGTAAAGCTCTTAATATCTAAATGCATGAATAATCATTAAAAGAGCAGACAGATATAATCCATTTTGAAGAAGTGAAAATGAATGAACTAACAGCTGTATCCAAATTAAACTAATTGGCATGCGCACCAGATGACTTCAGACTGCTAAAAGCTAATTGTGTGTGTGTGTGTGTGTGTGTTTGTTAGTGTGTGTGTGTGTGTGTGTGTGTGATGCTTGAAAATGGGAATCACTCTGGTGCAGTGTCTGTCTCTGTCACCATGACAACGTTGTTTCCAGCATTTGATTGGCCCTTGCTGTCCGAGTGGGCGATGACACTTGACGTTGTTATCTTCGGGAAGGAGTGTGTGTGTGTGTGTGTGTGTGTGTGTGTGTGTGTGTGTGTGTGTGTGTGTGTGTGTGTGTGTGCGTGTGTGGGTGTGTGTGTGTGTGGGTGTGTGAGACTGAAAGGAAACATTACAGAAGAGTTCTACAGCGTCATTTGTATTCAACGATATCTCTGTGAGCATCTCTCCTGAAGCCGAAATGTCCTGCCAACTGGATTTTAACTCTAAAGGATCTCTCTCGAATATGATACCACGTCTGGGGCTGTCGCGGTGATAACCGGCCCAGTGACCTCGGTGTTGCTATTGCAACACGACTGCTGAAGGCCTTGTCTCTCACCCAGCGAGCCACATGGACCGTCTCATCTAGAAGGGATGTCGTTAATGTCAAAGTGACATCAAAACACGTGTTTGTCTGCCCATCTTCCAGCCCATTTAAAAACACATAAAACTGTTGACGTCTCAAGATCATCTTTTACCACATCAGCACATGATTGAAGTGTTTATTATTGAGGAGAGTGGATGGATAAACCACATCGGGTGAAACAATTTCAGCGAGGAAGTACTTAAGTGGAAGGAGGGGCTGTTGTAAAGGGCTTGACATTAGCCCCGCTCAGACAGACAGGCAGACAGACTGTAAAAATGGTCATTTGATTTTGATTGTGTTTATCCACGCTCCCTTTGTATTTGTTCTGTAATAACCACTCCAGTCATAGCAAATCTATAAATTCCAAACCCATCAGAACCTTTTCAGTCACATGAAATTCATAAAGATCAATCCCATCAGAATCTTTTCAGTCACATGAAATCCATATAGATCAATCCCATCCGAACCTTTCCAATCACATGAAATCTATAAAGATCAATCCCATCTGAACCTTTCTAGTCGCATGAAATCCATAAAGATCAATCCCATCAGATTCAGCTGAAGCCATATACATAATACAGTGGACACATTTGATCCTCGTAAGTTCTTTGTCCTCACTTTGCATTGATGAGGTCATGGGTTTTTGTAAAGGGTGATGGTTACAGTAGTTACATTATGAGGTAGAGTAAGTCTGTGTGTTGTAAATATATGTGAATGTAAATAAGGCATTTTATGTTTATGTTTTCGTTGGCCTTCTCCAACAGCCTGATAATGTGTTTTCTGGATCTCTCTGACTGACTCAATGGTTAAAGGACAGACCTGGGAGAATAATTTTTCCAACAGGGATTCTGCCCTTAAAGGCAACTAGGGTTTTACTGTAGTGGGGACTTCCACATTCTTTGGCTGACCTACCCGATTACCTGATTGGCAATTGGCTGACCTTATTACTCTAGATCCAATTACAATCCTGATTCCAAAAATGTTGGGACGCTGCGTAAAATGTCAATAAAAACAGAATACAGTGATGTGCAAATTATTTATACCCTATATTAAATAGAAAATAGTACAAAGACAACATATCAAATGTTGAAACTGAGACATTTTCTTTCTTGAAAAATATATGCCCACTTTGAATTTGATGCCAGCAACACGTTTCAAAGAAGTTGGAACAGCATCAACAAAAGACTGGAAAAGTTGTGTAATGCCAAAAAACTATACCTGGTGGAATATCACACAACCAAGTACGTCAATTGGCAACAGGTCAGTAACATAATTGGGTATTAAAAGATAATTTCAGAGAGGATGAGTCTGTCAGAAGTGGGGATGGGGAGGGGTTCCCCACCCTGTGAAAGACTGCACGGGCAAATAGTGCAACAATTTAAAAATAACATTTCTCAATGTAAAATTGCAAAGAGTTTGGGGATCTCATCATCTACGCTACTTAATATCATATAAAGATTCAGAGAATCCGGAGAAATCTCTGTTTGCAAGGGACAAGGCAGAAAACCAATATTGGATGGTCGTGATCTTCGGGCCCTCAGGCCCTCAGACACGATTCTTTAGTGGAAATCACTGCATGGGCTCAGGAACACTTCCAAAAAACATTGACTATGAACACAGTATGTTACTGCATCCACAAATGCAAGTTAAAACTCTGTCATGCAAAGAAGAAACCATATACATATAAACAAGATCCAGAACTGCCGCCACCTTATCTGGGCCAGAGCTCATTTAAGTTGGACCGAGGCGAAGTGGAAAACTGTCCTGTGGTCTGACGAATAATAATTTGAAATTATTTTTGCAAATCATGGACGCCACATCCTCCGGACTTAAGAGGAGAGGGACCGGCTTGTTATCCGGCTTGTTATCAGCGCACAGTTCAAAAGCCAGCATCCGTGATGGTATGGGGGTGCATTAGTGCACATGGCATGGGTGACTTGCACATCTGTGAAGGCCCCATTAATGCTGAACAATATATACAGGTTTTGGAGCAACACATGCTGCCATCCAGACACCGTCTTTTTCAGGGAAGGCTTTGCTTATTTCAGCAAGACAATGCCAAACCACATTATGCACATTATGCGGTCTAGACCTGTCACCCACTGAAAACATTTGGCGCATTATTAATCGAAAAATATAACAAAGGAGACCCCAAGCTGTTGAGCAGCTGAAATCCTATATCAAGCAAGAACGGGTATACATTTCACTTTCAAAACTACAGCAACTGGTCTCCTTAGTTCCCAAACGCTTACAGAGTATTGTTAAAAGAAGTGATGCAACGCAGTGGGAAAAATGCCTCTGTCCCAAGTTTTTTGGCATCAAATTCAAAATGGGCATGTATTTTTCCAAAAACAATAATATTTCTCAGTTTCAATATTAGATATGTTGTCTTTGTACTATATGATAAATTATTTTCACATCATTGCATTCTGTTTTTATGTGCATTTTACGCAACTTTTTTGGAAACAGCGTTGTACTTTTACCAAAATGGAATACTTCAATGAGTACTCTAATGTGGATGGCTTTAAATAGTGCTGACCATTCTGGAACTTTATTATGTGACAGATTCTCAGATGATTCCTGACATGCATCTAAGAAATAGGCCTTCTATACATATAATGTGTAGATAGAAATGTGCATTGCAGTTAAATAAAGAGACCTGTTTCACTGGATAGATGAGATTTAACTATAAAGAAACTTTAAATAAACTATAAAAACTACTCATCTAAATGGACAATTCCTTATTTTATTTGGTATTTTTGCCGGACCGCGTAAGCGGAGCCGGCCAAGAAGACCGAATGTCTCTGTCTGTCTGTCTGACTGACAACCCCTTGTTAAATAGCGTAGTGGTTAGAGAAGCGGACTTGTGAACTATAGGTCCCGAGTTCATATCTCCTCACAGGCGAAGCGAAACATTATGAATTATTCCGTATAGACGAAAACTTCGCTGGCTAAAACCTCCAGTGACTACATTATAGTAAGCCTGAAATAAAACAGTTTACGGTTATATTGCGACTGTTTCTGGTGTATTTTCGAAGTACGCATCCGTGCATGCGTTTTGGGTCAGGATAGACAAACACATTTGCTGGCTTAACATACTGTACAGTAGTTACGTTATAGTAAGCCTTAACTTAAACTGTATACGGTTGTATTGCGACTGTTTCTGTCATGGAAAAGTTTATCTTCGGTCTCGCTAGCAATTGCTCAATTCTTATGATTATTCCTAGGAAGTTAGTAGATACTTGTAAGCCTATTACTGGCTAATAAGCTGTTAAAACGGCCAGTGGCAAAAGCAATACAGTTCATAGACGCTATGGTGGAGGTAAACTTAATAAGAAACGTTAGTCAGTTTAACACAATCCTCAATGGAGTCTAGCGACTGCTGAAACTTGTAATGCCGTGGCGTAGTGGTTAAAGACAGTGCCTCTCATGTGGAAGACTTAAGTTCGAATCTAATGAGAGCAACGACATTTATTCATTATTTCTGGTAGATTCCACGATTCTCTCGTCTTTTCACTTGATGAAAAAGTTAGTTATCGTAGCCTTTATTGATAGTTATTGTAAAAATGTCATTCACGAATGAAAGAAAAAAGTATGTTGTTTTGCCATGAAAGAAAAAAATACGTTCTTATGCCATGAAATGAAATAGCTTTGGCAGACTCGCTAGCAATTGCTCAATTCTTATGACTATTCCAGTAAGTTAGTAGATACCGGTAAAGCTTATTACTGGCTAATACGCTGTTAAAACGGCCAGTGGCAAACGCAATACATAGACGCTATTTGTGGTGGAGGTAAACTTAGTAAGAAACGTTTGTCAGTTTAACTGTATCAGTGTCATTCACGAATGGCCAATTAACTATTAAAACGGCCAGTGGCAAAAGAGGATTTGTTCAGTATAGAGACAAGAGACTATACTGACACCTGGCAAATGTACAGCTCTGTGGTTTAGTGGTTAACGACACAGCCTTTCACGTGGGCGACCCAGGTTTGAATCTCGAGATGGCAACACTTTCTATTGCAGGCCGACTGAACTAGGCTTGCCTGGTTTCTTGTTTTCATATACAGATGTGCAATGACGATTGCTGGGTAATGTGTATGTTGTTGTCCAATGTCATATATTTTCATTAATGCTATATGTATTTTACAACGTTCATTTCCATCAGTCTGTTGACCTCATTTCATTGCTACTCTCTCCCTCAGTTGCACTGTTCCCAGTGAAGCTCAGATAAATTAGAGCTTTTATCCAATCAGATTTTTCACCTGTGCTGTCTCTGGGTGAAAATCTAGGTTCAGAATTTTGAGTGGATCCCCTCTTTTGCTCTGCTAATCAAATGTACATTTTGAAATTTCGTTATTCATGTATGCCATGGTGTTGTAAGCAAGGAGACCAGGCGCAGGATGAACGGTGAAACAAATGTTTACTAAGCTGAAAAGCATAATACAAACAATGAAGGCCGAAACAACTCGAACTGATACAAAGGAACAAGCGCATTACGCGAGAAAAACAACGAACACACACGGACAACTAGCAGACAATAGTCCACCAAGACTCCGACAAACACAAGGGCAGTTATAGGCTGTAGTAGTGAGGATCTGGTGTGCGTAATGATGGAAAGTCCGGGGTGATGTGATGAGGAACAGGTGTGTCTAATAGTGGGGAGTCCGGGGTGTTCCGTGATTGGGGTGCTAGCAGCGGGAAGAACTGACAGTGGTGGCTAATAGGCCGGCGACAGGAACAATGTAGTTGAGCTTCCCCGGGGGGAGGCGTGATCACGGGAGGCACCGTGACAGTGTAGGCTACTGTAAATCATCCTTTGATCATCCTTTTACCCTGCTAATCAAATTTACAAATGAAATTCATTGAATGATACACTGCAATATTTTTACTTGAAGAGAGGCCACATATCCTTGGATCTATCAATTTTATTTTTACGAATAGGCTGTAGCCTATGCCTTTTTTATTCTTTGACATTTATCATGTTTATCAAGCAACCGTGCTTCAGGCCTGTGTATGGCTATTCATGCGGATATCCTTTGATTGTGGCAAACTGGTCGATAATGTCTGTTATTTTACCTTGTACATCACCAAAATGAGATCAAAATGAAAACTAAATTCTACTGGATTTATTTTGAATTATTTAAGTGTTGTGTAATTTTCATTTTGTACATTTGTAGGGCCTAATAAACTATAAAAATTCAGCCTTTGTTCTTAGAAATAATTGTTCTATGTATCATTTTTATCGTATGATAAGACCTTCAATACAAACACATTCTTGTATTTTTCCAAATTCATTAACCATTTAAAACAAACAAATTCTGTAATTAATTATTTTAGACTATTCTATATAGTATGATGACGACCCAGTAGATGAACTGATGCTCTGGCTGGATGGTGATGCTGCGGAGGAAAATGTCCATGCTAATAGGGAAGATTCGTATGCTAATGACGCCAAGTGGCATTCGGCTCTGGCTGATACTGTTGGCCTGAAAGGCTTGGCGGTTCTAGTGTTAAACTGTTTGGGTCAGTGTTAGGTATTTATTCCACTTAAGTTAAGTTAAGGATGTGGTGTGGTAAAGGATTCAAACGAAATGAAAAACAGTGCTGAGATCTGTGAGGAGCCATAGTTTAGCAGTTCAAGGGAAATGCACTGGGGTTGATCAAGAGACTCTTGAGCCAGAGTGAGTGGCATACGGGACCTGGATAAACATAACAATTTGAAGTTTATCTGGTTTGACACCTCTTGCGACCAGCCAACAATAGTGGAGTGACAAGCAGGAAAATATAACATCACAACAGCTCTCACTGTGGATGGTCTTTCCAAGCACATTAACAATATTTGATCTTGGATTACATTGTTTAGCTGGAATACTCTTTCCTTCCCTTCATTCTGTCTGTTTTAATGAGTAAAAACATCATTAAAAACATCAATAAAATATCAATAACATAATAAGAGTGCTCAACTCAGAGGCTTTTTTGTCGAGACATCCCCTTTATTCTGCTTTCCTCCCCTTTACATCCTCCCCCCTCTTCTCCCCATTCCATCTCACACTTCTCCTTTCCTCCCATCCACGCTGTTCTCCTCTCCACTGCTCTACTCCTCTCCTCCATTTCCTCATCTCTCCCCCCGCTCTTCTCTGCTCGCCTCTCCTCCCCTCTCCTCTTTTCCCCTCTCCCCCCACTCTTCTCCTCTCCTCTACTTCGCTCCACTGTCCTCTCCTCTCTGCTTTGATTAGTGAAGAGGCCCATTTCTACGCCCAGTTTTGAGTGCCTGTTAATCATGTTACACGCACACTCACACACACAAACATGCACACACACAATTAAACTCCACACTCTCTGCACATATAAATAAAACTGGTATTTTCTGTTTTTTATATCTACCCAATGACAGAATAAACACCTAAAATACATCATTTATTTGATGGCTAATACCAGTCTGAAAGTGTGTGTGTGTGTGTGTGTGTGTGTGTGCCGCTCAGGGGTGTTTATTCATTAACATTAGCAAGGCCAGTCTTTGTGGGCACCCCTCCCCCTTCCTGCCAGGACGAGTGCCTTTGACCCCGACATTCCAACGGTCTAATAAATGTATTTCATGTACGTTTGTGTACCTGAAATACCTTTGAAAACATCAAAAGAACATCATAATAATAAAACATAGAATCAGAAAATAGAAATAGAAAACGGGATAAAAACATAGGAAGCTATAAAAGCTGTAAGGCTAAACAGTGCGGTTAAGTTTAAGTGCTCAGTCGTAGGCGCGTGAAAAGAGAAGTGTTTTTAACCTGGATTTAAAAATGGATACGTTTGGTGCATATCTAAGATCTTCTGGTAGTTTATTCCAGTTGTGTGCAGCATAACTGCTAAACGCAGCTTCTCCATGTTTGGTTTGAACTCTGGGCTCTATTAGCTGACCTGTGTTCATGGATCTATGAGCCCTGCTCGGTTTATGTTCTTCAAACATATCAGAAATGTATTCGGGGCCTAAACCATTCAGTGATTTATAAACTAAAAGCACCACTTTAAAATCTATTCTGTAACTGACTGGAAGCCAGTGCAAAGATTTAAGAACTGGAGTGATGTGCTCTGTTCTCTTGGTCCTGGTTAACATTCTAACAGCAGCATTCTGAATGAGATGCAGCTGTTTTACAGTCTTTTTGGGGATTCCAGTTAAGAGCTCATTACAGTTGGATGTATATATATATATATATATATATATACAGTATCTCACAAAAGTGAGTACACCCCTCACATTTTTGTAAATATTTGAGTATATCTTTTTATGTGACAACACTGAAGAAATGACACTTTGCTACAATGTGAAGTAGTGAGTGTACAGCTTGTATAACAGTGTAAATTTGCTGTCCCCTCAAAATAACTCAACACACAGCCATTAATGTCTAAACCGCTGGCAACAAAAGTGAGTACAATGCCACAATTTCACTATTTCTGCCAGGGTATGCAAACTGGCATCACCAGTTGGGATCCAAATAAACACATATCTAAATGCCTAATTTTTATATTTTAACCTCTGCCGTTATGTCACATGACCCATGGTTTTACAGTGTAAGCCTTCCTTCACATTAGTCCTCAAGCGTGTTTTCACTTTCTTTGTTATCCCTTGAAGCATGTTATTGCATCCTCACGCAGGGCTGGTATTTAAATTCAATTCCGACTGAATTCCTTAATGGACTGTAAGCCATTATGTGCTTTGTTGATTCTTAAGTGCCAAAATAATTGCTATGGGCAGCAGTAAAAGCAGGTTGATTATAGCCTACTGTACTGCTGGCTCTGTTGAATTCATAACATCCAACTGGGCCTTCCCAGTCCATCTTCGTCCTGTGTGGCAATGAAATCCAATCTCAGTGGTGTTAACTGTGCTTCTTTAATACTTCTGTTTTTCAGCATTCAGGATTGAGATATCTCATCACAGTTATCATCATCGTTGCCATCATCATGATCATCGTCATTGAGATGTCTTGGGGAAAGCAAAGAAAACAACTGTTTTTGTCAACCGTTTGTCAGCTGGCTAAATCTGCCGCCTTTGGCACATTGGTATGGATTGGTACGACCCAATTGGTCAGCACCTGGGCCGGGGGTTAGAGCTCTGGACATATGACCATAAGGGTACTGGTTTGAATCCCCCGAGTCGACAAATAAAAATATATAAAAAATATTTCTGTTAATTGACCAAAAACATTTTAAAAGTAAACTGAACCAACTTGTTGATTTTGATAAAGCTATGAGTGTTTATTCATGACCTGTCTGGTGGGTTGGTACTTGATTTATAATGAAACGGCTTCGGCAGATGAGCTCACGAGATGAGTAAGACTACCAGACTCTGAAGACTTGTTAAACTTCGGCTCAGTGAGCCAATAAACTGTTCTGACACACAGGAGACCTGGCTTTGAACCAACTCAATCACGCAGCATCACTGATTTGGCAAACCACCCCAGGGTCAGTGTGCCGTGTGAATGGGGTGTGTCTAACAGAATGACCAGAGGTATGCTGTGTAAATGCTCGTTCCTCGTTTTCCGGTGCCATAAATGCGTCTCCACGTTTGTCAAAAGGAGTTATTTGTAGCTATAACATGTTTGAAGTGTTCTGGTCCCTTTGGTATTTTCTGTTTCGGTGCTGGGCAATATGTTAGTGAAACATGTCGATGATGGTTCTCACACTTTTTTTATTTTCCAAACTGCACCCTTTCCCCTGATATGCTGCACTACTCTTGGCTTTTGTCTCCTGCAGCCAAGTGCACTATATCAGGAATAGGGAGCAAGACAGGACGAAGCCTGTACTCCTCGTTGGTTGTTTGAAGAGGACGTTTGATGTCCTTCCCTAATCAATGCAAGCTGATCCAGAGAGAGAAAAGAACCGGGTACCTGCTGCTGCTGGTTCATTTCTCTCCGAGCTCAAAGCAATTTGGAAAGGCGTTTTTGAGAGAGGTTTTCACCTCTGTCGTCGTAGTTGCTCCTTCATGTTCAATGTTTCGGCACAGATACCAATATAGAAAGTGTTTGTGGATGTTTGAAGCTTGTGTTTGTCTCTCTGTTAATCTACCCCAGCCTCTCTGAACACTAAACATCTGTTTACTGGACACTCAGTGTTTTTTAATGTCATCAAAGAAAAAGGAATGTTTTTGGAATTGGTTATATTTGTTTTTTATGATTTAGTTATATATTTTTTTCTTTAGTTATTAATGCATTATTGGCCAGGAAAGTGGGAAAAGTTGACGGGGAGAATTTTTTGCTATTATAGTTCAACCTAAACATGCTACAGTACCTGTAGTGGCACAGTGTTATGACTAATATATGAAGTACTCTAACTGTCAGGCTTGACTGCCAGTAACACCTCAAACTAACCAAGAGCAAACAGGCTGACCTAGTGAAGCCGGTGTTAGCTGTGCCTGGTGTAAGCTGTGCCTGGTGTTAGCTGTGCCTGGTGTTACCTGTGCCAGGTGTTATCTGTGCCTGTTGTTAGCTGTGCCTGGTGTTAGCTGTGCCTGGTGTTAGCTGTTCCAGTTGTTAGCTGTGCCTGGTGTTAGCTGTGCCAGCTGTTAGCTGTTCCAGTTGTTAGCTGTGCCTGGTGTTAGCTGTTCCAGTTGTTAGCTGTGCCTGGTGTTAGCTGTGCCAGGTTTTAGCTGTGCCAGGTGTTAGCTGGGCCTGGTATTAGCTGTGCCTTTTTACGGCCTGCCTAAGTAAGGACAGCAGCTTCCACTGTTATGTGGCAACCTTCTCCACTCAGATATTTAATCACTGCAAGGATGCAGAGCGTTCTCCTCTGTGATGACAGCGTAGGCTAAATAGAGACTCTGTCTGTGGCCATGATTGCACCAGTATAGGAAACAGTCATGAATGTTCAGTGGAATGTGGGCCACACTGAGTGCTCCCCCATTCTATAAGTTATGTAAGTGTCCTCAGCTGGCTGTTGTCGGGGTGACTGTCTGTATTAGTCAGGTTGACTGAGCTAAAGAGTAACACATACTTTACCAGCCAATCACAGCGTTATGCTGGACACACCCTCGGCCAGCCAGTCACAGTGTCGCGCCGGACACGCACTCCAACAGCCAGTCGGAAGCGCATCGTTGGACACAAACACTGACTCACACACAAGCATGCACACACAGGGAAATGTACACACACACACACACATACACACACACACACATGCATGCGTAAAAACACCGTACACTGTACGTCAATCTGATCCTCTCAGCCTTTTCTGTCATTATCTTTCAGATGGGCCTACATTATATTCAGCTGAGTAGGCCTGGCAGAAGATAAAACAATCCCCCCGTGTCTGTCTGTCTGAATGTTTCTCTCACTGTCTGGCGCCAGCCTGTGTTCACATAGTTTATTTGTTCATTTATTTTTTCAGAGGTTATATGAAAGGGAGAAATGCACACAAATGAAACCGGAAACTGGAAAATAGGAAAATTGTCGCTGAATGGAAACGGCGTCTGAGAGCAGACCTGTGCCATCTCACAACAGACGTTGTTATTAGAGGAAACATGACTCATTTGCATGGTGAGAGAATAGAGGATTACCATTCAGTCCTGTGCTGATGAAATGGAACTCTGCTGATTTAAATCAGTCCTCTTAGTGATGGGATGTCTGGCAGAAGAGGACATTGTGGGCTATAATACCATATATTACAGCAGAATGAGTTCTTCATCAATTTGTTAATCCATTCTGTTAATGAATCTACAGATTTGCTGTATTGAAAAGCCTCACGTTGAACATGGCATCTCTTGAGATGCTGTACGTTGATCGTGGCCCCTCTGAGATGTTGTACGTTGTTCGTGGCGCCTCTGAGATGTACGTTGATCGTGGCATCTCTGAGATGTTGTACGTTGATCGTGGTGTCTCTGAGATGTTGTACGTTGTTCGTGGTGTCTCTGAGATGTTGTACGTTGATCGTGGCATCTCTGAGATGTTGTACGTTGATCGTGGTGCCTATGAGATGTTGTACGTTGATCGTGGCATCTCTGAGATGTTGTACATTGATCGTGGTGTCTCTGAGATGTTGTATGTTGTTCGTGGCGCCTCTGAGATGTTGTACGTTGTTCGTGGCGCCTCTGAGATGTTGTACGTTGATCATGGCGTCTCTGAGATGTTGTACGTTGATCGTTGCCTCTCTGAGATGTTGTACGTTGATCGTGGCCTCTCTGAGATGTTGTACGTTGATCGTGGCCTCTCTGAGATGTTGTACGTTGATC
>JACXGI010016302.1:5926-16214 GCA_016801175.1 Esox masquinongy | reverse complement strand
AGTACATGTTGGCATTCATGGTTCCCTCAATGAACTGTAGCTCCCCAGTGCTGGCAGCACTCATGCAGCCCCAGACCATGACACTCCCACCACCATGCTTGACTGTAGGCAAGACACACTTGTCTTTGTACTCCTCACCTGGTTGCCGCCACACACGCTTGACACCATCTGAACCAAATAAGTTTATCTTGGTCTCATCCGACCACAGGACATGGTTCCAGTAATCCATGTCCTTAGTCTGCTTGTCTTCAAACTGTTTGCTGGATTTCTTGTGCATCATCTTTAGAAGAGGCTTCCTTCTGGGACGACAGCCATGCAGACCAATTCGATGCAGTGTGCGACGTATAATCTGAGCACTGACAGGCTGACCCCCCACCCCTTCAACCGCTGCAGCAATGCTGGCAGCACTCATATGTCTATTTCCCAAAGACAACCTCTGGATATGATGCTGAGCATGTGCACTCAACTTCTTTGGTTGACCATGGCGAGGCCTGTTCTGAGTGGAACCTGTCCTGTTAAACTGCTGTATGGTCTTGGCCACTGTGCTGCAGCTCAGTTTCAGGGACTTGGCAATCTTCTTATAGCCTAGGCCATCTTTATGTAGAGCAACAATTCTTTTTTTCAGATCCTCAGAGAGTTCTTTGCCATAAGGTGCCATGTTGAACTTCCAGTGACCAGTATGAGGGAGTGTGAGAGCGATAACACCAAATTTAACACACCTGCTCCCCATTCACACCTGAGACCTTGTAACACTAACGAGTCACATGACACCGGGGAGGGAAAATGGCTAATTGGGCCCAATTTGAACATTTTCACTTAGGGGTGTACTCACTTTTGTTGCCAGCGGTTCAGACATTAATGGCTGTGTGTTGAGTTATTTTGAGGGGACAGCAAATTTACACTGTTATACCTACTCACTACTTTACATTGTAGCAAAGTGTCATTTCTTCAGTGTTGTCACATGAAAAGATATGATCAAATATTTGCAGAAATGTGAGGGGTGTCCTCACTTTTGTGAGATACTGTATCATTACCACCACCTGGTGGCAACTGGTGTTACTAGGTGATCAACTTCCTGTTTCAACAATGGGCTCCCTGCACAACCGCTTCCACAATCCCCTTTATACTGCTTCTGCATTTCCGATTGTGCCGCTCTGTTTATAAAAGAATGGCGCTCTTTTATTCAAGGTGTTTACAAGTGTTGCCTAAAATGAACATAAACAATGTTAATCGTAATTGCAAGATTATTTGCAAGGCTCCAGCTAGCAAGTTGGAGAAAGGATTTAAGATGTATGCATCGACATACATAAACGATTACCAAGGTACTCATTTTCATAAAATGACATGTCCAGTCAGAGACGTCACTAGAAATTCATGGATAGGGGGCTAAGCCTCGGTTTGGGGGGTCTGGGCATACTTCCCTAAACATATTTTCATTTATTTTGAGAGTAACTACGGGTGTAAAATTTATCAATAAATTATGTTTGGTCAAGGTTGGCTAAAAGTACACCTGTCTCAGTTTGTGTTAGCCACTGATCTGATGACTTAAATTCTATCCAAGTAAAGAAATTAAAGTCCACTCCATCCAACACTAACAAAAGGCACAAAAACAGCCAAAATACCAAAATACTTTTGTCAACTAGGCCTATAGTTTATTGTAAATGAATATCTACATACATATTCTGTTTCTAAACGTGATTTCTCTGAATAATTTCAAAACAGATTTAGGCATTAGCCTATTCATCTCAGAATGAAGTCATTCAAAAAATTTGATCATAATTAAAAAAAACAAATGTAATAACCGGATCTCCCTTCCGCCAAACAGAATACGTTGAAATACGTTAACTTCAAACCCAAACAAATATAAATCTGTGAAACACACAGAGTTTTGCTACTGTGTTCTGTTGAAATGGAAGAACTTAACTAATCTCGTAGAACTCCCTATTATCAGCATATCCAACAGCATTTTTGAAAAACATCTTCTTGCACCGAGTAATCATTTGATCAAGCCATCAAAGAAGTGTCTACTAGAAAGTTGTAGCTAGCTTTCTTGCCTTCCGGTAAAGAAAAAAAGACTGATCACTTTGATATTATATGACATCTGGTCTGTCGTGCAACTCGAATTTCACAAATTGCAACTTGTCTAAAACAATTTCCATTTCCATGACATTTTTAAAATCTCAAAAAATGTTTTAACCTGAATTTCTATAAAAAAATGGTACTGGGCTTGCTGAAAGGGTATATCGATTAGCAAAACATACCGTTGTTTTCCAGTGCATTTATATTTTGAACTTGAGAGGATTTACTTCTCGGACCACTAGAAACAGCCGATAATGGGGGAGGCCGATGGTAGGGAGATGTTAGCTACTGTTTAAAGAAGAGAGGGCGCTTCAGATGAGCGAGTTACATTCAAAGTATCACACTCTACCGAACATGCTGCCAAAAGTTAAAGCCCCCCTAAAATAGGCCTAGCGACGTCCCTGTGTCCAGTGAAGCTGGTTCAGGGACAGAACAGTAGTCATGATCCAGACTAATGCTGAATCTCAAATCGCATACTACATACTACAAGTTTGCGGATGATGGTGAAGTACGTACTGTTTAGTATATAGTAAGCTAGTATGCCAGTATGGGGACCAATTGGGACATACTACCACGTCATAAAATTGCGTCTCGACATTAGATCATTTTGTCACACATTAACATCACGCCAAGTTTGAATATTTAGCTAGAAACCATTAAGCATTGTGTTAAACGGACTAACGTATAGCATCTATGAAATGTATGGCTTTTGCCACTGGCCTTTTTAATGGCTTATTAGCCAGTAATAGGCTTAATACTATCTTACTAGTTGGAATAGTCATAAGAATTGAGCAATTGCGAGAGAGACTGAAGACGATTTTTACATTGCCAAAGCTATTTAATTTCATGCCACAACAACGTTCATTTTTCCTTCATTCATCAATGACATTGTTACAATAACTGTCAATGTAGGTGACGACAAGTGACTTATTTTAAAAGGGAAGGACGTCACCACCTTGAGAGCAAGTAGCCCATTGAGATTCCAGGAAGTTTCATTTAATTGGACAAGAAAAGCACGTGTGAAATGTGGGATAAACATCCATTTGCATCCTCTTCTGTGTAGGTCCCTAGAGAGCTTTATCTGTAGGTGTTTTTGTTATATGTACAGATCTAGTTTCTACTCACATATTATTTCTGGGAAATGGCATTATTTAGATGTAGATAATACTTTGTCAATTCTGGTAACATGGATGCTAAGCTATTGTACATAGCCAATGTTAAGCTAGGTAGCTACTTAATGCAAGCTATTCATTTGTATAGCAACTCATCTGACACAATACATACGCCAACAGTATATGCTTTAAGCATTTATTTTGTACTGTTATTTAGTGAATATGTAATATTTACAAGTATATCCTTGTTATTTCTATTTGCAGTTTCACAGTTTTTCCAAGTAAAATCCATAAACGAAGTCCTGCTTCTCAGAGAGTTATGTGGAGGAGTGTTTAGCTTGCTGGATAGCTGAATAGTAGGAACAATCAGTAAGGCCAGTACAAAGCAAATGCTTGAATTCTGAATGTTTTAAATAGCGATTCAACAAATGAGGTGGCACAGGATCGCTGTTAGAAGACAAACATTTTGCCCCTCAAAACAGCCAAGCCTACTGTGGGCGAACATCCATGCATTTATTAGTAGGTTTTATATATATAACGGTACTGAAAATAAGCCATGTGCATTGGCCATTTGAGCTGTGAGGATCACGTTTTAACAACCAACAGGTTAGAGTGAGTACAAGAACTTCCATATCGCGCTGATAAGTGCTGTGAGTGATGGAGCAATAACACGCAGATGCGTTACAGGCTTCACCATCATTTAAAACACACTTCCTGGTTTTCCGAGCGTGACTATATCCGACTGTGAGAATCAAGTGTAACAAATGGATATGATTACAATTATGAAGAGATTGGCACACCCAATGTATGATGAGTGTGTGTGTAAACAGAAAATCCTCATTTAAATGTATCATAGTGTGACACAGTGACACAACAAATAAAAAAAACTCTAGGTTCTGTAGAGTTTCTATAGACACTTTGTTCCAAAATATGTACCGTAGCTGTGAAGATGTCTGTACAAGGTGTAATCTGTAACAGCTAGTCAGAGCAGCACAGACATAACTATGACAGGTTGCCAGGCTGGAGAATCTAAAATGTAGTACCGTATCATGTGCAATAGCTTCTGCAGAGTTGATTCGTTGATAAACTAAAACCTTGAGCTTCAACTTTGTTCTAATGTTTGCATTTATGGCCCAACAGTGTTAGTTTGTGTGTATTGACTTACATCTACTTTCAGTCCAGGGGCAGTTGGAATAGGTAGAATGATGTCTTTCCAGATCACAGAGCCCTCCTCATCAAAACGGATTTTACATCTGTTCCTGGTAATAAAATATCATGTTATAGTGACAAAAGACTAAAAAGCTATGGTTTCGTCTATAAAGTGTATCTTCTTACCCATACTGGATACTGATGAAACAGTATTAAATGTTTGTGAACAACTTCCCTTAACACTAGGACCGCCAAATGCCTACACCAATTGGCATTTGAGTTTGTAATTAAAATAAAACTGCCATTTTGAAAGCTATACCCTCCTCCTTCCATTACTTTTCCTAAATAGGCGTAGATTACATTGTTCTGTCAGACTTCTAAATGCACAAATGGAAAACTATTTACCTATTTTCTTTACCCTGTTTTCCGACTTAATCGGCCAACAGCATTTAGTGTTAGTACCCAGGCTGCCGCCAATGGTACCCCAGCACTAATCACCCCTCACTGAATGCATGATGTCAAAGGATGAATGATCAATACTCCCAGATGAATGATTCGCATTCAACAATGACTCCCAGAGCCATGGTTGAATGCGAATGAACTTACTCATGAAGTACAAGATTTCCATGACCATTCAACAATTTAATTTAGCTATTATTGGAACATAATACAAACGACATATGTTGAAATGTCAAATTGCCTATGTATTACACGTTACTGTTTTTTCAATACAAGATTCAGCTTCTTGTGTAGGATAATTCATCAAATGTAAATCTAAAATGTTTTCTCTGCTTGTTTTACTGAAGATAAAGTTTCTACAAATGTATTACTCTAAATAATTATTCACAAAACAAAATACCAGATATTTGGTATTCACCAATTATCACCTCAGCAAAGTTATTACACGTTACTGTTTTTATTTGGAGAGAAAAATAAACAAAATTGCATACACATCCTATCACCTCTCTTTGAATTCTGTCTGCTTATTTTACTGAAGATTAAGATTCTACAAAAGTATTACGCTGAATTATTATTCACAAAATGAATGATCACCAATTATCAATTCAGCAAACGCATTACAGGTTACTGTTTTTCATAAATACAATCAAATCATTACCTATATTTTCATGTAGGCTACTGTAAATCATTCTTTGAAATTGTGTACATGTTGTATA
Source organism: Esox masquinongy (assembly GCA_016801175.1). NCBI lineage: Eukaryota > Metazoa > Chordata > Actinopteri > Esociformes > Esocidae > Esox > Esox masquinongy. The sequence goes on along the minus strand of JACXGI010016302.1, from coordinate 10,699 downwards.
TATTATTTTTCAGTTGTTACAGGTACGTGTCTACCTCAGGAACCTCATTGCTGCTATCCTTGCATTTCAGTTGCACATGCCACCTTGCACCTTCAATTTGCACATTTATACCTCCCACTTCTACATTATTCTTAATTGTTTCACTTGTACATTTTTTGCGCTCTTCTATTTGCACTTCTGGTTAGATGCTAACGGCATTTCATTATATTGTACTTGCTCAATAACAATAAAGTTGAATCTAATCTAATGACAAGCAATGAAATAGCAATGACTTCAATAGATGAATGGGCGATAACCCCCTGATCAACCCAAACACACCTATGCATGTGACTGAAGTGTAATGATGAAGAATGATGATAAGGGTAGAATTTGTATATAATCTGAACTTTGTGAGCAACTCAGACAACTCAGACAATTTACAACGTTTAGTTGACAATGGCAAACCAAACCCAGCAATTCGACGCCCTGACAAGCATCGCAGATGCTAAAAGATTTAGATGAGATGGAGTCAGATGGAGGATCACAAATAGATCCCGAAATCGATGTGTCAGATGTTGGGTCTTCATCTGATTCTGATAATGAGCCGCCACCTCCAATGCCTGTGCCTCTTCGCAAAAAAAAAGAAACCAACCAACAGCGACCGCAAATGCCACTGCAAGACACTACTGTAAGTTATCCTTTGATCATCCTTTCGCTCTGCTAATCAAATTTACATTTTTTTAATTTCATTATTCATGTAGACTATGTCACGGGGTGGTAAGCAAGGAGCCCAGGCACAGGATGGACGATGAAACAAGGGTTTACTAAGCTGAGAAGCGTAATGCGTAATACAAACAATGAAGGCCGAAACCGCTAGGGCCCGGTTTCCCAAAACACTAAGATGATCATAAGATGCACGTAAGTGCCACGTTATTTTATCAGTCCGTTTCCCAAAGCATCGTTACTGAAGTGGCACGTAACATCGCTCATTAATTAACAAGTGCTCCGGACCACTCATTAGTCCATCCAAACAGGCACTTCAATGTTTTTGTGAAATAGCGCCTCCCTGAACATGTGAGGAGTGAACGCAAATAGTTAATATTAAGTTAATAAAAAAAATATCAAAACAGTTTTAATTTAGACAACTTATATAATAGCCTATGCGCGTAAGTGGATGTGAATGTTATTGAATGCAATTGTCAACTAAGGTTAAAGAAAAACATATGTAAAACAAGAAATAATTAGGAAAAAGTGTTCAAAATTAACGTTCACGAGTCTGAAACCCCGCATCGTAGGCTACTGATAGGCTACTGTCTTTGAAGGATCGGTGCCTGTGCTTCTACCTCGTCAAGAAGAACGTTGATTTCTTCAGCTCTGAATGCTTGTTCTCTTGCGTTCCATTTTTATTTCTTAAAATTTGAATGTATTTTTCCAACTATGCTTTATATTCCCAGGTAACCAATCATGTGTTGATTGCTGTAACATATTCTATAGCTACCAGAGGAGAACTGATAATTTGATGTCACGTGATCGATTTCCGGAGATATGATTTAGATTGGCTGAAGTCCACCCTAAATTTCACTGCTTCTTCGAGTTTTACATTTTCCTATTGATGCCTAAGTAGCAGTAGAATACATCGCCAGCGATATTATATGCTTCTCATAAGTAATCAAGCTCTATCGACATGCAATAGGCTGTATTTTAAAACGTATTCATAACCTAATTCCATTCCAAACCCCAAACGTCGCCTAATTCCATTCCAAAAGGCTGTAACGTAGCACTTACAATGCACTTTATAAAGAGCGACGTACGGGATGGTTTGGGAAACAAGCATAAGTCTGTCGTAACAAAGTCCTTCTTAAGGCTATGTGCATTGTTAAACCGTCGTAAGTGCCACGTTATTGGGAAACCGGGCCTAGAACTGATACCAAGGAACAAGCACTTTTGGTGAGGAAAAACAACAAAACACACACGGACAACTAGCAGACAATACTACACAAAGACACCGACAAACACAAGGGCAGTTATGGGCTTTAATAATGAGGATCTGGTGTGCGTAATGATGGGAAGTACGGGGTGATGTGATGAGAAACAGGTGTGCGTAAAAGTGGAGAGTCCGAGGAGTTCTGTGAGTGCGGTGCTACTGTAGCAGCCAGAAGAATGGACGGTGGTGGCTAATAGGCCGGCGACAGCGAGCAATGTAGTCGAGCTTCCCCGGGGGGAGGTGATCACGGGAGGCACGTGATAGTGTAGGCTACTGTAAATCATCCTTCGATTATACTTTTAGTCTGCTAAATAGCGCCTGAGTGCTTTAATCCTGACTGTAAGACCTTGAATAGCCTGCATCATCGCAGGGCATTGGTCAGTGTGAGCAGTGGAGGATGTGGTGGACACCAGGGCACAGGGCTGTGGTCCCCGTGAACCATCAGATGGGGCATCGGGTGTGAGTGGCATGGCAGGGCTAGGCTGATAGACTGGGACTATCTTCAGTGCCTCCTGTGCACGTTCCCACTTGCATGACACAGCCAAGGCGGTCCGTAAGTTGGTAGCCCTGTGTTCATAACATTTCGATTGTAACACAGGGGCAAGACCAGCTATGAACCGTCTGAAAAGTTTTGTTTCCGTTGCTGATTGGCCGTGGTCAGGGAAAGCTTCCAGCACCAGTCTAGTTATTTCTGCTGCATATAGTTCCAATAGTTCTCTGGGCTCACGCTTTCTGGCGTTGATAAATGTTTGAAAATTACGTAAAAAATCCTTTCTCCCAAAAACGTCATTCAATTTAACAACAGACTCATTGTAATTTCCCTGAATAACTGGAGGTAGTGAAAACCAATAGGCCAATGCATCCCCACTTAACCTTGTTGGTAATAGTGTGGCCAAGTCCTGTCCAGTAGTGTCATTGCATGCCTTAACAGCCCGTTCCAAGCGTGATTTCCACATAGAAAAACTTTCCTTATCCTCACCGTCCCCATGAAAGCTAGGGGGAGTTCAAATCTATAGTGGATTACCCTGGTTGTATTCTCACGTGGCACCAAAGGCATATGTCCTACCCCATGCAGAGATTCCTCCACCCCATCATGTGGTTGATTATCAGCTCCTTCCATGACGATGGACATACTGTCCGTGTTGACTACACTTCCAAACCCTCGTCAAATAACGAAACCGCCATTAAACGCACCTTGATCGAAGAACAAGCTATGCTAACCTAGCTTAGCTAAGCACTGCTGTCACCAGTCTGTAACCCTTAATTCTGGCGGTAACGATTCAGCACTACGTAAGTAAATTCAACCATAAAATAAACACGGGTTACGATGGAAACGATTAACGGTTTTACTTTAATTTCTCCAACCAAGTGAACGGCTTCGTAGCCACCACCTTTGCCTTGTACGTCATCAAAATGAGATCAAAATGAAAATTCTAATGAAAAATGAAATTCTAATGGATTTATCTTTGAATAATTTAAGTGTTGTGTAATTTTAATTTTGTACATTTGTAGGGCCTAACAAACAAATTAAAATACTATAGACTGTGTTCTTAAAAGTAATCGTTCTTCATATTCTTTTCGGGATATTTTTTTTTGTTTGATAAGACCTTCAATACAAACACATTCTTGTATTTTTTCAAATTTATTAACCATTTAAAACAAACAAATTCTGTAATTCATTTTTTTTTAGACTACTCTATATAGTTTGATGACGACCCAGTAGATGAACTGATGCTCTGGCTGGATGGTGATGCTGCGGAGGAGAATGTGTATGCTAATAGAGACGATTTATATGCTAATGACGTGAAACTGCATTCAACTCTGGCGGATACTAGGGGTCTGAAAGGCCTGGCTGTTCTAATGTTAAAAAATTTAGTAAATATTTTGTTCAGTGTCAGTCACTCACTCTTGAAACTCTCCTGAGACATCCTTGAGTGGCGAGTTGATCGGTTGGACGTGACTCCCGCTGACACACACACAGCATCTGGGCTGGAATACACACATCATAGACTGTTTAACACTAATAATTACAAACACAAATGCAACACAGCAATGGTGGAGAGACTCACGCTGACTGCTTTGGAGTAGGCTGCCATGTGGAGGGTGATTGAAGATCCTAAGGAAAGACCAAACAGCGCAACACTGTCCTTCATCACCAGGGGGTGCTCTTGAACTATCCTGAATGCTTTCTACACAACATGATACAGAAGGAAAGCAAGTTAATGGCTGAAGAGAACTCAAGTTTAAGTGGGAAGAAAAACAGTGAAGGATGCATTTCAGTGGTTATAATATAATATGAGTGAATGTTGCAGTCTAGGTGAAAGGTCATTTGTTGGACTCTGCCATGTTCCAGAGCTATTTCGCAAGAATTTCACAATATTACAATAACATGTCAGAAGGTTCACTAAGCCTATTGGGCAAGACAAAATATAATAATTAAACAGACATTACAAACTGCTAATACTTTAGAGCAGAACTTTGACTAATATGTGTGTTTATTTTCAGAATATAACAAAAACATTTTTCCATACTATGTTTTATTGTGCACCTACAACACTTTGTGTATTGTAAGTTGACAAATGTTCCTCCATTTGGCAATCAGATCTGTGTATGGAACTATAGTCCCCCACAATCAGATTTACCCTAACACCCCCAACAATCAGACTAACCCTAACACCCCCAACAATCAGACTAACCCTAACACTAACACCCCCACAATCACACTAACCTTAACCCTAACCCCCCCACAATCAAACTAACCCTAACAACCCCCCACAATCAGACTAACCCTAACACCCCAATAATCAGAC
>JACXGI010016301.1:0-15850 GCA_016801175.1 Esox masquinongy | reverse complement strand
GAAGAGGCTGTGGGACATTGTGTTCCCCTCTTCTATGTAGCAGTATACTGGGTAACCCTGAGCATAGAGCCTCCTGGACATGCTGTTGACCAGGGCTTTGGCCAGACCCTTTCCTCTGTGCTCCGGCAGAGTGTACAACATACCTGTGAGACAGTGGGTAGGAACAGTAGTTTTGGTCATTGCTTTCTGCCAGGGGACCGTAATAAAGCAGGGACAAAATGTATAACAGCATCCCTTATATGACATACCCATGGCATGGTAGTCATACAGGAGTATCCAGCACACAGGTTGGCCCTGGTCATCTGTAATACAGCCTGTTGGGTAGTGAGTGATGAGGTGTTTAATGGTCCTGTAGCCCAGAGTGCCTCCACCAAACTTCCAGTTTTTGTTCACAAGGTCAATGTGGGAATCATTCAGTGTGGAAACCCTTGATTCAATGTCACTGGGGATGAAAAAGATCATCAAAACAACGATACTCAGATGCTTCATGCCAACACACTACGTGCGGAAGAGAACTTTGAAGACTGTTATTTTAAATAACATAGTGCTGATTAAAAGTATCTGAACCTTACAGAGATGGTCTTTATTTTTGTATAAAGTATATAAAAACTTGATAAAAGAAATATGTGAACCCCTTCATTCAGTAGATTCTGGCACCTTCATTAGCAGCGATTACTTTGCTTATAACCATTAATCAGTAAGTTATATCTTGTTGAGGGATTTTTGCCAAGTTCTCCGTACAGAACTCAACCTTGAGTGAGGTTTGAGGTGTGTGTGGCATGTACTGCCATCATGTTAAATGCTGTCCATTTGTAAATTATTTGCCTCACAGTGGACTGATGGAGCCCAAATCTTTTTGAGATATTTGTATACCCTTCCCCAGACTGATGTGATACCCTCTTACTGATATCCTCTAAGATCTCCTTTCCTCTCGGCATGGTGTGTTTTCCATTCACCCGATGGGTAAAACCTAACCGACCAGGTTGTCTCTAATCATCAGTTCCACCCATATTCTTTCCTAAAGATCCCTCCATTTGGCACCCAATGTTTTACCCACCTGATTCTACTCACCTGCTTAATTTAACCAATGCAACTTGGGGTTCACTTGATTTCCTCTAAACTAACTTGGAATTGATAACTATAAACCTGTTATATCAAATAAAAAGACTGGTTTTGATTAAATAAAGATTTCATGGTGAACACTAAAAAAAATCTAGAATTGCACAAGGGGTTCACATATTTTCAAGCAGAACTGAATGTGTTTTACCAACTGAGAGTAACAGTACATTCAGATTTCCATCCCCCATTTCATCGGAGCAAGTATTGGGACAGTTCAACTTAAAGCAATTGTAAGAAGTATAAAAATCTTTCAATAATTCTTCATTAGCGAAGTTTGGCAACCATAAATTCCCACAATTTACCGATTATTATAAATGTTTTGTTTTGTCATTTATTTTTTGTTTATACCAGCAATGCAAGCTGAGATCAAGGTGTCTTACATTTGAGCTCTGTATTACAGCGATAGACAAAAAAAGGGGGGAAAAGTACCAAAACCTGTGCAAATTATTAGAAAATCATTTAAGAGTAACTTGGGAGGGTCCAGCCTTTCATAAAGATTAGAAACTATGTCTGGTTTGGTCTTAATCATATGGGCATTATAATAGCCAGCCACGGCCTGTGCCGTGCTGGTCCTTCCGTTTCTATGTTCTGTGTGTTTTAGTTCTAGTATGCCTGTTTCTATGTTCAGTTTTGTCTTGTCAGTGTAATCGCTTTCATCTGTGTCTTGTTTGCCCCCTCATTATGTCCCATTTTAAGTTCCTCCTGCCCTAGTGTGTTTTGTCAGTCATTGTTGCATGTTACGGGCGTCATGCCGTGTAAACCTTTTGGAAATAAATGCCCGTTTGTTCCACCACCTCTGTGCCTGTGTCCTGCAACCTCCTTAAATCGTGACAGGCATGTGATAACACATCACAAGATCAAAAGACCTACAACTCTGTTTCCAAAAACGTTGGGACGCTGCGTAAAATGCAAATAAAAACAAATTGCAATGACGTGCTAATCCTTTTGTTTAATTGAAAATAGTCCAAAGACAACATATCAAATATTGAAATGTTATTGTTTTTGGAAAGTTGGGACGGGCATGTTTACCGCTGTGTTGCATCACCTCTTCTTTTCACAATACTTTGTAAGCATTTGGGAACCAAGGAGACCAGTTGCTGTAGTTTTGAAAGAGAAATGTATTCTCATTCTTGCTTGATATAGGACTGTAGTTGCTCAACAGTTCGGGGTTTCCTTTGTTGTATTTTTCGTTTCATAATACGCCAAATGTTTTCAATGGGTGACAGGTCTGGACTGCAGGAAGGCCAGTTTGACACCCGGACTCTTTTACTACAGATCAATGCTGTTGTAATACGTGCAGAATGTGTTTGGCATTGACTTGCTGAAGTAAGCAAGGCCTTCCTTGAAAAAGACATGGTCTGGATGGCAGCATATGTTGCTCCAAAACCTGTATATATTGTTCAGCATTAATGGTACCTTCACAAATGTGCAAGTCAGCCATGCCATGTACACTAATGCACCTCCATACCATCATGGATGCAGGCTTTTGAACTGTGTGCTGATTACAAGCTGGATGGTCTCTCTCCTCTTTAGTCCGGAGGACGCGGTGTCCGTGATTCCCAAAAATAATTTAAAATTTTGATTTGTCAGACCACAGGGCAGTTTTCCACTTCACCTCAGTCCATCTTAAATGAGCTCGGGCCCAGAGAAGGCGGCAGCGGTTTTGGATATTATTTATATATAGTTTCTTCTTTGCATGGTAGAGCTTTACATTTCATTTGTGGATACAGCAATGTACTGTGTTCACAGACAATGTTTTTCTAAAGTGTTCCTGAGCCCATGCTGTGATTTCTACTACAGAATCGTGTCTGTTTTTAATGCAATGCCGCCTGAGAGCCCGAATATCATTGATTTTCTGAATGTTTTAATTATATTATATACCGTAGATGATGAGATCCCCAAACTCTCTGCAATTTTACATTGAGAAACTTTATTTTTAAATTGTTGCACTATTTGCCCACCCCATCTTTACTTCTGACAGACCCATCCTCTCTGGAATGATCTTTTAACCCTCCAGGCCCCCTAGAGGGCCGAGCAATTTTTGGCCAGATTTTACTATATTAATTTCTGTACAAGGTATCATGAAGTATTGTATATCCTGGTAATCACAACCCCCTTAGCTTCGATAAAAACACATAAAAACAGACTTTTGGACCACTATTTAGAAAATGAATGTGTTGGAAAGGCAAAAACAATGTTCTGCGGAGAACATATCTGTGATATGGTATCACAACATTTTATTGAAACCATAATGACGTTTTGTTTCAATGTCTACTTGTGATACTCTCATGCCTTTACTGGCATATTACATTGTTTTAGGCTGTATCTAATTAATAAAATGAATAACACAATGTAAAAAATATGGGTTCCCAAAAAAAAGTTGGGTTCCACACCATTGATATGAAGCCCTTTTTTATGCATTTCCATTAAAACAAATTGCAACCCCTGGCCTGTAAGTACACCAAACAGCCACAAGAGAGCAGCAGAGGACCGGTAGCGCAGTTTGTATTCATTTTTCCTTACAAAATCAGTAAGGTATCCACATTTTTTCCAAAAACCAAAGAACATCCCCATAGTGTGTTGACAGAAGAACATTTTTACATCGTATTTATAATACAAACAACGTAATACAGTGCTATAGATCATAAATAGCGATGTACTTGTAATCCGGACGGGTGTAGACAGTTGCCTGTCTGAGCTGAATGGTCATTGGCGTCGCCTGGTAGAACGTGTTCCTGGACAGAATAACCTTCCTCGGCCTATTGGTAACACTCAAATATGTTCTAAAGCATTTGGGTTGAAAACAAAAAGCTATCTTGCATAAAGAAAGACATATTTATGGAAATGTACACTATGCGCTCAGTCAGCGGTGTTCAGTTTTGGTGAGATTTTACAGTTGCCTCATGCAGGCAGTGATCCCGATAGGAATACAAACTATATACGGAATGCTTCACGAAGATGCCTAGATATTATCGAAAAAAAACACGATTCTAGCGATTATGGTTTTTTTAATATTATGCAAATGTACACAGTGGGCTCCATCCGCAGATCAGCGGATTCAGACCGAGGAGGGTTTTAATACCCAATCATGTTACTTACCTGTTGCCAATTGACATTATTATTTGTGTGATATTCCACCAGGTTTAGTTTTTTAGCATTACACCACTTTAAGTCTTTAGTTGCCTCTGTCCCAACTTTTTTCAAAAGTGTTGCTGGCATCAAATTCAAAGTGGGCGTATATTTTTCAAGAAACAATAAAATGTGTCAGTTTCAAGATTTGATATGTTGTTTTTGTACTATTTTTCTATTGAATGTAAGGTTTAAATGATTTGCACATCATTGCTTTCTGTTTTTATTTACATTTTATGCAGCGTCAACTTTTTTGGAAGTGGGGTTGTATGTAGGGCCCTCAGAATTACGATTATTGATGCTCATGAGACTCAGAGGGGTTAAAAAAGCATTTCCAAGTAATTTGAAGTACATCACTCAACTGTCCGATGGATCATCTACAAATTGAGAAAATTCCAGACCACTGGCAATTTATATAGGACAGGCCATTCCACCATATTCCGTGCCAAGTGCTGAAGCGAAAGGTGGTCATAGGCATCTCTAAGAACCCCAGAGTAACATCAAGGGATCTACGTGCCTCTTTTGGCACTTGGCTTACATGGGAGGTCAGGAGGAAAGGAGCCACTGCTCCCAATAAAGAATATCAATACATGACTGTCCAAAACTACTGGAACACAGATGAGTCAAAGGTGGAGTCATTTGGCTACAATATCAGATGCTATGTTTGGCGTAAACGAAACACTGCCTTTGAACAGAAGAACCTCATACCAAATGTAAATCATGGAGGCAGCTGCATTATGGTTTGGGGCTGCTTTGGTGCCCAAGGGCCTGGCCAACTTGCCATCAATGAGTCAACCATGAATTCCATATAGTACCAGAAAATTCTTGAGGAGAAAGTAAAGCCATCTGTCAAAAAGCTGAATCAAATGTGGATCATGCAAAGCTACAGAATGGCTCAAAAAGGAAAGAAATGGAGGATTATGGAATGTCTGAGTCAATGTGCAGATCTCAATCTTATAAAAATGCTGTGCAGATCTCAAACTTATAAAAATGCTTTTGTCATTCATGCCCCTTGAAGCGGGCCATGAATGACAAAAAGCCTTTGAACACTGTAACAATTCCTTCCAGTTGATGTAAGAAACTGTTAGAAAGACAAGTAACAGCTAGGTGAAGTGTTGGGAACAACAACCAGCTATTGAATGTAGGGGTGTACATATTTTTTCTGGATTTTAGTATTGCATTTCTGTTGATTTATTGATGCACAAATGACTGCAAAGTATAGTATTTCAGTGTCCTTTGTTAAATTACGTTACTTTTATGTTACCTTTACCTGTCAATAGTGTTGAAGTGATGATCACATTTCCATATGTCCAAACGTAAAAAAAGACAACATTGCAGGCAGTGTAATTACTTTTCTCATGAGTAGCTGCCAAGTCTTCTAGCTTAAGGTTACCCTGCAAGGCATTCCGTGGGTGTGGGACGTGGTCATAGAAAATAGTTTTACCGCAAGTGCATCTGATTACTGCTGTTATTCTAATGAACAGGTCTTGATATCATTTCACTTATATGCTGAGAAGACAGATAAACATGATTTCTTTGAATGAAATATACAAATGTTAGTCTTCAGCTTCTTAACAAACTCAGTTCAGTAGCCTAATTAAATATAAATGGGCAATTGGTTTATTAATATAGGTATTCACCAAGTTTTGATATTTGTTTTTTGTTTGGAGCGGATGGTGTGTGCTGCACCTTATATATGTGGATTCGTGTAGCCCCTTTACTGACTGTTAGGCAGTGCTTCATTTGTAAATCGGGAGGTGCCGGAACACATTGGGGCGTGCGAGAGACATGGATCCGGTAGGCAATATGACGCGAATAGGCTAAAGCACATCGGTAGCACAAGTAGCGGAAAACAAAAAGCTACAACTTTCACAATCTTGTCAGGCGGTGCTGAGGCTACAAGAAGCTGCAGGAAAAGACAACTTTATGAACTCGAATTTTAGTAGAATGTTTACAATGCACGGCGAATACAGAGATGGAAAAAGACAAGTCACGCGCAGCAGACCGGATCTGTGAAAAGTAGGTGCCGGAAACAAGGAACTGAGGAAAATCTGAGAGGTGCTGGATCTTGCATACAAATTCTGCATTAGGATTTGTTCAGGATAGACAAAAACTTCGCTGGCTACAAGCTTCAGTAGCTACGTTATAGTAAGACGAAAATAAAAGTATTTACGGTAATATTACAACGTAAGCGGAGCCGGCCTAGAAGAGCAAATGTCACTGACTGGCCGATCGGCCCTTGTTAAATAGCGTAGTGGTTAGAAACGCGGGCTACGGAACAACAGGTCCCGCGTTCGCCTCCCGTAACAGTCAAAACGCATTATGCCTGAGGTTCAGGACAGAAAGAACTTTACTTAGCTATGTAATAGGAAGCCTAAAATAAAACAGTTCTGGTGGATATTAGGATTTGTTCAGAATAGACAAACACTTCGCTGGCTACATGAATCTCTCGTGGAACTACTTTCGCTGCATTTACATAGAAAAACCTAATTAGGTGTTTTTTATTGGACTTTTGACCAGTCATATCAGCAATAAATAACAGATGATAACTGATTTCACTGACATGATCCCGAGCACGCAGAGAAGAATGAAGTATGCAACTTCCTGTGTTTGCATATGCACACATTTTTTAATGGGGACTAATAGTAAAGACATGTCACTTAATGTGTAAAAATGTTTTGTTTTTTTTTTACATCCAATCTATCTCCAGTGCATCAGATGAATGATGCCCATAAACATTCAAGAAGCTTTATGAAAAGAATATACAAAATAATATCAACATGAAAATTAACCAGTGCATACTTTGTAATGTGCCACCGCAAACACATGTATGAGAATGTTGCAAATACATTCTCTGCCCCACCTGAAATTCAAAACAGGTGACATTATCAAGACTCATCTATTTTTAATATCTAATATTTCTATATTTAGCCTACTTCACACTCAGATTTTCTGAATTATAAAAACATGTACTATTAGCTTTAAATCAACTATGTTTTTGTGCACATTTTTGTTATGTAGAATTAAGTCATCAGCATAACTTAGTCATATGGAGAAAAACAGATTTTATGCCAGCAGTCTTCAAAATAGACAAACTGTAACACAGTGCACCATAACACATTTAAAACTAAACAGGTCCAGAGGGCTATTCTGAAGTATCCTTTTTATCACTCACCTCAGCATCCACCCTACTGTCCCTCTCATCTCTCTGACTCTCTGCTTCTGGTTCAGACTCACTTTGCTAAATGAGTGAAATAATACAATACAATAATACAATGCATAGTGGACATCCCATAAAATAGAAGTTTCAGATCTATTACTGCCTAGGTGGTCTTCTTTATTACAGAACATGATGAATAAACTATTACTCTTTTAATGATGCCTAACGTTTCCAGCAACTTCTTTTTTTGCAAAGTTTCAGATATCATCTGCTGTCTTTGTCTTGTTCATGATCGGTCATGCCCTGCAGCAAAATAAAATGACAATACCATCCCAAGCAACGTTATGAAGGAAAAAAATAATTTTCAGCGCAATCTAAGATAGCCAGCATCCAATTCAGACAACAAATGGCATAACAAGCTATCTCAGAGCTGGAATGGATGGGACTTTTGACAAATTGGCCACTAACTGTTAATATTCCAGCAAGGCTAGCTGCTGTAGCTAACCATAGAGGCTACTGCGCTGTAGTTCAGTTCTAGCTAGACTGTTCGAGATATTAGCGGACAGTAGCTATGTTTGTCAAAAGTCCATGATCCATCCCAGTTGTATTGAATTCCAATCGAAGTTCGAACAAATAATACTGGTCAAAATTCAAGTGAAATGGGCAAGCACCTTGTCATTATTTTCCTGATAAAGATAAGTTAGTTGAAAAGTGTATATTTACCATCCATATATAAGGCGAAGTCAGGTCTGTCTGAGATCGGATCTCCCGCTACAAATTCACCCATACAGGGTAAAGCTTGACAGGGTAAAGCATGACATGGATTTCATGAGAAATCGGTTTAATTCATAAAAGGCAAGTGGAATGTATTTGGAAAGTGGGCTGGCCGGGCTTTGAAATAGGGAGGGGAGAAAGACACGCACCAACACCCACAATGATATTGCCCGCATTATCACAATATTCACATTTGGGGGGACAAATTGGCCTTTTATGAATATTGAGGGGGACTTATTTGGATAATTTTGGGCTGATTATTACTAGACTGGTCTCGGGAAGAATTTACGAGTCCTCACAGTCCGAGACCAAGTCAAGACCGAGTACAAATGCACCAGAGACCGAGACAAGATCGAGACACTCAAAAAGTGGTCTCGAGTCCGGACTCGAGTACTACAGCTGTGGTATCAAGCTCATTCATGAATGGCTAATTAGCTGTTAAAACGGCCAGTGGCAAAAGAGGATTTGTTCAGGATAGACAAGAACCTCGCTGGCTACAACCTTCAGTAGCTACGTTATGGGAAACATAAAATGAAACTGTTTACTATGTTGCGACTATTTCTGGTGGATTTCGAATTATGTCTTAAGATTTCTTCAGGATAGACAAACACTTTGCAGGCTACACGATTCTCTCATCTTTTTACTTAACGAAAAATTCCGTTATCTATATTGATACAGTAGTTATGGTATCAATGTCATTCACGAATGGCTAATAAGCTATTAAAACGGCCAGTGGCCAAAGCCATACAGTTCATAGATGCTATTTGTGGTGGAAGTAAACTTTATAAGAAATGTTAGTCAGTTTAACACAATGCTTAATGGTGTTTAACTAAAGATTCAGACTTGGCATGATGTTAATGCGTGACAAAATTATCTTATGTCGAGACGCAATTTTAAGACGAGGTAGTATGTTCCAATCGGTCCCCACAGTAATCTCTTTCTAATTTAACACGTTGAATGTAATGTATCAACCCTGTTATACCTGTTGTTGATTTGGATGTTAGCTAATGTAGGGAATTAGTTTCGAGAACCGTGGAGTTTGAACAAATTGGTTTAACAATGCAGAACACTGCACATATATAGCTTAGTGGCGTATTGGTTAAAGACACAGCCTGTCACATAGGAGACCCTAGTTTGAATCCAGCCAGGGCAAAAACATTCATTGTTTCTAATCGTGGGCCAGCCAAGGTAGGCTTACTTGGTTCCTTTTTTTGTTTTGTTTTCTATATGGGGAGACAGTATTCAACCCTGCTGCAAGCCACCGGAGTCTGGTATGACGAGTAACCAGTTTTGACTGACGAGAAATATTTGGCCTTATGACTGCTGCACGGCCCCTAAAGTTATAACCTACATAATAATAACATGTCATGGTGAAATGTTCTGATCAGTCCTGCTAATGAGCAAACTAGTCAAACCGTCATGAAGACTCACCTCAACTTAACAAACATTTCCCACCTTTACTGTAACAACATATCAAAATGGATATTCAGTAGAGCCCATCTGTGAGTACCTGCTGAGTTGGGGCAGGAGACTTGGGTCTGATAATGTCATAAGATGTGCCAAGACATAATCTTTCATATTGACCCCGCGAGATGAGGACACTTCTTTTAACATGGCCTCATGCTTAATATCCGACCCTGTGGGAGAGAAACATTGTTTTAGTTTCTTCTTACCCAGAACCTCCTTCGCCTGTGACAGTAATGGCATCCTATGTGATACATTTGACCAGGGCTCAAAGATGCATTAGGTAATAGTTAGACATTTCAGTTACAATCAATGAAATAGAATGAAAATGTAGGCTTACCGCTGATGAGGACAAATGAATTCCAGTCTATAGCATTTCCTTCTGTCACCATTCTTTTCAAGATCTCTTCATCCGTGGCAAAGAAAGATACCTTTCTTATAAACTCAGTCACGTGTTTGTTCTAGAGATGGACAGAATGTATTCATAAATGCCTTTTATTTGTGGAAGTTGAGTAGAAAGTTTAATGTGCCAAATACCAAATTAAACAAAATGATGTTGACATAGCCTAGTTTGCTCCACAAACATGGAGTAGAATGTGGTGGTTGTTGAAACTACATAAGGTGGAAAAAAAGGAGAAACCACATGGAAAAGGACTGTTATTTTGAAGTTACTAAATCACAGTTACACACACAGCTGCAGAGGTCACGTTGATAGCCAATTAGCAGTTCATGTCTGCCATGAAAGAGGTCTGACAATTAACACTTAGATATTTCAGTTTTCAAAGCAACACGAGGCGACAGAGTTCCAGAGAGGCCAAATAGTTGGTCCCTGAATTGCAGGTGCATTGATCAGAAAAACTTCGGAATTATTAAATGTGTCATGTTGAACTGTTTATAAAGTCATGACAGCATGTGCTGAACATGAAGCTTACCTTTGTGTCTGGTCGGCAAATTATGACCTTAAAGTCAGGCCAGCTGTCAACAACTACTTCTGATGTGCTTGGTTTGTTTCTGTTAAAGCCATTCAAGAGTCCATATACCTACAAGAAAAGTGCACATAGTTTAACCTGAAAGACTTAGAGTTACAGACACTACAAAGTTAGCCCTGTTTGTGCTTTTGTTGATGAATACATGTTGTATGAATACATGAAACATTAGGCTACAGCCATGGACAAATATGTATACCTTTAAACTTTTTGGTAAATGTGATCGTAGAATGACTTCAGCAGCCTGCAGTTCATCTAAATTAAGAATCTTCATCTTTAGCATAAAAACTATCAGGTACCTGGGCTGCAAAGAACGCATGCACAGTCTGAAAATAGACAGATGTAGTGAATTTGAGGTATTACAGAAAATTATGGTATGTGCCTCTGGAATTTATATGACAATTGAGTAGGTGACCTTATGAATATTGTTCTCCTGATAAAGAGAAGGCATGAAAGACATTTCCTTCGTTTGGGGCTTTTCTATTTTGTTGAATGATTACTGACAGTCACAGATATCACTCATCATTGATTATTCAATTTCACCTCAGTTTAATCATTCGGGCTTTGGTCTTGAAATAATGAACATGAATGCAATGGCATCAATGCTGGGATGCAAAATTATTTTAACAATGACAAACAAGATAGCAATGATAAATAATAAATAAAAAAAATAGATAGCCAAGAAATTCCTAACCGCAATGACCATACAACACCTCAAAACCAGAATCAACTGGCTTTAAAAAGTTATTAGTTCATTTAACTAACAATGCAAGACAAACATGGTCACAGTAGATACCTACTTTCTAGTGGCTATGTTAAAGGCATGTATGCTCTACTTACAGTTGTAGTACCCGCGCAATAAGGGACAATTAGATAAAGAGCAGTGTCCCAAGACAAAGGTTTGTGTTCGCAGCAACAGGGGGCCCACTGGAGTAAAAATTGAACACTCTTTAAACGTGAGATAGCTGTGATGTCACCAACAGCTATTAAAGGGAGGGACTTTCTTACACAGCCTCCCCAAATCAACACTCCAGTTGATTTAAACTGCTTCATTATGGCCTCAGCATTGGCTCAAAACTGCCTAATATTTGTGGAGATAGGTATTTTCAGATGTGTAGCTATTTTCTTTGAACCTTGCCTAATTTATGCAGGCCAAGAACATTTTGTCATTATTTTTTTTTTGTCAAATTATTGACCTGGCCATGTGTCGGCCGTGAACACAAACTCAAATGAATTGACGGGCCTGTTCTGTATATTCAACAGCTGAGGTGGGAGCTCTGGCTTTTTATTTTTTAGTGTTTCTACCATTGTCAGCAGGAGCAGACAGGTTCTAAGTGCTATGTTGAAACCGTGTGTGTGTGTGTGTGTGTCCACACGCATGTGAAAAATGAGCCAAGGCTATTGAGTCTCAGGTTGAAAAGTAATTAATCACATTTTTCTTTCAGTGAACATAGAAAACGTCTCAAACACCACACAAGGGTTAGTAGCCTAATGAAATATAATTAAAATATTTGTTTATTAATGTTTGTATTTGTCAATTTTATTATTATTACTTTTGTTGGGAGTGGATGGTGTTCTCACCAGGATTTATGTGACTAATTATTTTTATTTTTGGGCAGTTTCTCAAAAATGTTATTTTCTTTTCTATATGGGAAGGAAGCATTCAACTCTGCTACAACACACCTGTGTCTGGTATGACGAGTAACCAGTTTTGACTGATAAGACAAATAATTGGCATTCTGACTGCTACACGGCCCCTAAAGTTATAACTTACATACAATGAGGGAAAAAATTATTTGATCCCCTGCTGATTTTATATGTTTGCCCACTGACAAAGAAATGATCAGTCTATAATTTTAATGGTAGGTTTATTTGAACAGTGAGAGACAGAATAACAACAAAAAAATCCAGAAAAACGCATGTCAAAAATGTTATAAAATGACTTGCATTTTAATGAGTGAAATAAGTATTTGATCCCCTCTCAATCAGAAAGATTTCTGGCTCCCAGGTGTCTTTTATACAGGTAACGAGCTGAGATTAGGAGCACACTCTTAAAGGGATTGCACCTAAACTCAGCTTGTTACATGTATAAAAGACACCTGTCCACAGAAGCAATCAATCAGATACCAAATTCTCCACCATGGCCAAGACCAAAGAGCTGTCCAAGGATGTAAGGGACAAGATTGTAGACCTACACAAGGCTGGAATGGGCTACAAGACCATCGCCAAGCAGCTTGGTGAGAAGGTGACAACAGTTGGTGCGATTATTTGCAAATGGAAAAAACACAAAAGAACTGTCAATCTCCCTCGGTCTGGGGCTCCATGCAAGATCTCACCTCGTGGAGTTGCAAAGATCATGAGAATGGTGAGGAATCAGCCCAGACCTATACGGGAGGATCTTGTCAATGATCTCAAGGCAGCTGGGACCATAGTCACCAAGAAAACAATTGGTAACACACTACGCCGTGAAGGACTGAAATCCTGCAGCGCCCGCAAGGTCCCCCTGCTCAAGAAAGCACATGTACAGGCCCATCTGAAGTTTGCCAATGAACATCTGAATGATTCAGAGGAGAACTGGGTGAAAGTGTTGTGGTCAGATGAGACCAAAATTGAGCCCTTTGGCATCAACTCAACTCGCTGTGTTTGGAGGAGGAATGCTGCCTATGACCCCAAGAACACCATCCCCACCGTCAAACATGGAGGTGGAAACATTATGCTTTGGGGGTGTTTTTCAGCTAAGGGGACAGGACAACTTCACCGCATCAAAGGGACGATGGACAGGGCATGTACCGTCAAATCTTGGGTGAGAACCTCCTTCCCTCAGCCAGGGCATTGAAAATGGGTCGTGGATGGGTATTCCAGCATGACAATGACCCAAAACACATGGCCAAGGCAACAAAGGACTGGCTCAAGAAGAAGCACATTGAGGTCCTAGAGTGGCCTAGCCAGTCTCCAGACTTTAATCCCATAGATAATCTGTGGAGGGAGCTGAAGGTTCGAGTTGCCAAATGTCAGCCTCGAAACCTTAATAACTTGGAGAAGATCTGCAAAGAGGAGTGGGACAAAATCCCTCCTGAGATGTGGTTGGCAAACCTGGTGGCCAGCTACAAGAAACGTCTGATGTCTGTGATTGCCAACAAGGGTTTTGCCACCAAGTACTAAGTCATGTTTTGCAGTGGGGTCAAATACTTATTTTACTCATTAAAATGTAAATCAATTTATAAAATTTTTACATGTGTTTTTCTGGATTTTTTTGTTGTTATTCTGTCTCACTGTTCAGATAAACCTACCATTAAAATTATATACTGATCATTTCTTTGTCGGTGGGCAAACGTACAAAATCAGCAGGGGCTCAAATAATTTTTTTCCCTGACTGTAATAATAACATGTCATAGTGAAATGTTCTGATCAGTCCTGCTAATGAGCAAACTAATCAAATGGTCATGAAGACTCACCTCAACTTAACAAACATTTCCCACATTTATTGTAACCAAATATCAAAACGGATATTCAGTAGAGCCCATCTGTGAGTACCTGTTGAGTTGGGGCAGGAGACTTGGGTCTGATGTCATAAGATGTGCCAAGAGAGTATGTTTCATATTGACCCCGCGAGATGAGGACACTTCTTTTAACATGGCCTCATGCTTATTATCCGACCCTGTGGGAGTGAAGCGTTGTTTTAGTTTCTTCTTACCCAGAACCTCCTTCGCCTGTGACAGTAATGGCATCCTATGTGATACATTTGACCAGGGCTCATAGAATGTAGCAGTTAATGATGTCGGGAAAAGCAACACATTTCAGACACAACCAACAAAATCCACTTCTGCATTGAAATGCACTGCCTTCAAATGAAATCAAGTGACAATTTAGTCTTCCTGCTGTTACGCAAGCAGGTACCCTGTATGCGCGTTTGTGTTTTTTCCCCTCCTGACTTTTCCCCAGGTGTCCCTTATGTTCCTGATTGTGCTCGTTGGTGTTTCCCACCTGGCAGTCATGAGTGCAGCACCTGACTGCTGAGGTGGATTATTTCATTTCTTGGGTTCAGCTCAGCCCCTTTTCCCTCCCCTCCCCCCCCCCCTTTACCGTGTGTTTATAATAAACATTTTATGTTTGACGGTAGCTTTGGTTGTCTGTGTCGTTTGTTCTCACTGTTCATTTACACTACACTAATTTGCATGAGGCTTATGTTACGGGTCTCTGTACCAACCACCCTAGACTACTAGAGCCACAGGGTTCGTAACACTGCGGATCTGGAAAAATCTGCTCCAGTCAGCAGCATTTTCTCCCATCGCCATTCTGTTAAGAACCTCTTCGTTCGCTGAGATGCCTTTGTAACAAACTTAGTCACGTGTTTATTCGGTAGGTGGACAAAATGTATTGATAAATGTATTTTCTTTGTGGAGGTTGAATGGCAAGCTTGATATGATTGAGTAGGTGAAGTTATGAAGATTGGATTCCTGTTAGAAGACGTGAAGACGTTTGATTTTGGGCTTTTTAATTTTGTTGAATGATTACCAACAGGGATGGGACAGTTCGTTTTTCTCACAGTTGGGTACGTTTCACGGTTCAGAGCTCACAGTACGGTTCTGCCACAGTTCGGTTTAAAAAGTTAATTAGTTAATAAGAACATAGTATGACTGTGCAAAAAGATGTGTTTATTTTACTTTTGGAAATCCTTGACACTGTAGTACTGAAAACCTTAAGTCATCTTCCGTAAGGTAAGGACCACCATAAGTTCCAGCTGACATCTGGTTTAAAAACGGTTTTGTAGTTTATAGAGTATGTGTTTGATAAACTAACACATTAGATAATTGTTTACCATTACTTTGTTTTGCAAATACTTAAACAGTTGTTGATGCACTAGGCAGATTATGCACTAATAATTTGCATTAGTAAAAATGCATTCTGGGATGTTTGGGAACTGGTTGTTGAAGTGGCAGTCTCGGGCCAAAACGGATCCAAGAAAATTGGGTACTGTGTGTACTTTTCAGATCTGTGCCCTGCGTCATCAAAACCACTTGCTTTCAAACTTTGAATTTCATGGGTAACTGAGGTGTGATAGTGATACTAATATTACGCATATATAAACAACATTTTACACATCCAGCTTAAAGTGGAAGGCTCAGAAAAATTATTGGTTATTGGCAAAAGTCCCACACTTCATCTTCAATTACTTTAAACCCTTTTGCTATCCTTGGAAGTAAAATTAGACTAATGT
>JACXGI010016300.1:0-16115 GCA_016801175.1 Esox masquinongy | reverse complement strand
CACACACACACACACACACACACACACACACACACACACACACACACACACACACACATACACAATCACACACACAACACACAAACAAGACTTGCACAAATCCAAGATGACACACAGGTCACTGGTTCAGAGTTCTTTAACACAAACACACCCCGAATCACACGCAGGCACCGCCAAACATCTCCATGACAAAAGCATTATCTCAACATCAGCTGCAGGGTGGGCCTCTCTGGAATTCACATTAACCCTCCGATTCAACCATTCAAATGAGAGTCAAGAGTGTGTTTGTGTGTTTCTTTGTGCTTCATAGGAATCACATACATTAGAAGGACTAAGCCAGACATAACACGAACAACACAAAGCTGAGAGCTGAGGTCAGAGGTGTCATCATAAAGACAACAAACTGGAGACAAAGTCCCTGGGAACCAGTTTATATCTTGCTGTCATTTGCATCACCGCATATTTTGTGGTTTGCAGTTTGGGTATTGTCAGGATCAGCTGGAATGTCACGTGCTATGACCGGGCTTGGTTCTGTTCTCCAAGGATTCCTGCGGTTCTATCGTTCTCCGGCCATGGCAAAGAACTCCATCCACATCAGCCACGTTAGAGAAGAACCAATCACTACGGTTTCCTGAAACAGTCACTAAATAACACAAAAAGGCCACAACAACTAAGTTAGAGGCATTTGAATGTTTGTGTGTACGCTGATCCAGTTCTGATTTGGTTCCTCTAGTGAGGGCCAGGCCCTGTTTGACTGCAATAACGTACGGGAGATTCTGGAGCTGAGTGTGAATCGTCATCAAAACACCAAATTATGGAATTTCTTGTGAAGGATAGTGTCTCATCCCTCCAGTAAAGTTCCAGACACTTGGACCATCTATGCTGAGGCTCATTGAAGCTACTAATACACTTTATTTCCTTTATTTTTTGCAGTTTACTGGGGGCCTATAAACACCTGTCGGTTAACCAGAAGAGCTGCTGGACTGAGGACATGTCCAAATGGACCCACGAGGGTACAGGTCAGGGTAGGTTGACCTAAGGTGAGCTTTTAGAATACAGGTCAGGTCTAGGTTCGTTGACCTGGGATTCATTTAAATCTGGGTATCAATTAATATTTGATTGGAATACGGAGACATGATGTTCAAGTAGAGCAGGGAAAGGGGAAAAGTTCAACACAAAGGAACATAACCTTCAGGATTCATCTGGGAATGTCAGGGGCATAAAATGACTACATTTACGGCAAATCTGAAAACGCTATAAATGTATCAGTGAATCACCAACAGATGTACTGTATAAAACAATATGCAAAAATAAAAAGACTGTATTTCCGAACAGAAATTTTATTCAAGACTCACTTCAAAAAGAAACCGCAATGGTCCTGAAGCACAGAGAGATGTATTGCACATCCAGAGTAAAAGCCGCAGAAGGCTGAGATCCACCTGTTTCTATGCAACTCTGTGTTTTGATGCATCTTCAAAGGGCAATCCTATTTAGTTGGTTGCTACCCATTTAGTCCTAAAAGAATATAATTAACAAACTATCACAAGCTTAGTTCCACTGTTCTACCAAACCTGAATCCAGAACAAAAGCTTCTTTAACTTAATTGTCCGTGATGAAAGAACATGATAAGAAACAGTGTAGGGCCTCAAAACGTGATGGCATTTTTTGAGAACACTGCTCATCAGACAGCTCTGTCCATAACCGTGAGCGCGCTGACGTTTCTCCAGCAACCATCCCTCAGCATTTTTTTTTTGCCAAAACCCAGGCGAGGAAGACACTTTGCTACCATTTCAACTGCTGATTGGCACGTTAAGATGCCTGTACTCCTGTCTCTGAGGAGCTCGGCTGAGAAGAACTAGGCACGGAACGCTAGCATAGACACTTGCGTGCACAAACACACACACACACACACACACACACACAGACACACTGATTTGTAGATGAAGCCAGTGTGTAATTGAGGCAATTTGTTATGTGCCATTTCGGACATGCAGACAGTATACATTCCTCCTGGCTAATTAAGGTTGGTGTTTCCCAATGCTGCCACCGCCGTGCACAAGTTGACTAGAACTTAGGCACCACACACGGGGTCAAGAAGGTCATATGGGAACTAGACCGCATTCTGTTGTGTTTTTTTCTGTATAGTTCCGGTCCAGCTTTGCTTCCATTTCGTCTGGCTCCATAAATGCCCCATCAACATGTTTAATCAAATTAGTAAGCAGCCAAAAATTGACGCTTTTCATTAATTATACAGGATAATTCTAATTGCAAATTCAAATGTATTCGCTCCGAACAGAAGGTGTTCAGTAATATTTCAGGAAATTTGCATATTAAATGGGGGTCGTTCTGCATTATGTATGGTAATGTATGCGCATTGTCTTTATTTTTAACTCGCGGGCCATATGTGCGGCTGCTTGCCTGAGCAGGTGAAAAAAGTCCAGAGTGTTTAATTTCGCCGAACATACGCAATGAGGCCGCTTGTCAGGTGCTGTATGCTCGGTGTCAATCTTTGTTTCATTCCCGCTCTCCCAGCCCTGCCTTTGATTAGCAGCAGCTACGGCGTCACCGGTAAACAAACCCGAGTGTCGCCAGGGCAGGAAGTCGCTGCTGTTCATTTTCTTGGCTTCCTGTGTTTTCTCTTCCCTTTGTTTCGGCTGGTCCTTTCCCCAGCCGACAGCCAGAGTGGACACTGTGCCGTCAGCAAATTTCACAAATAGAGGGCATCCATGTTTCACAGCACGCAACCACCTCGGCGTAACCCGAACAATGCAGACAGCCTACGATGGAATTTAAGGCCATCAGTTGTATTGACGTGAACGAGCGGGCCTGATGGTTTCAGGTAACACTGCCTGCAAAGCTGAGCAACACCACGCTGCTTCCCCCTTAAAAAGCGTTCTCGGACTACCTGGTTGCAAGGTAGCGGGGAAGAAAATGACGTGCGTGCGAGGGGCGTCACTGCATTTATAACGAGTCTTCTCAGAGTTGTTTTCGAACTACACAGCATCCTAAATCTACCTCTCGGCCCAAACCTCCACGTCCCGGGCCAATCCGTCGAGAGAAGAGGCTCTTCTGAAGAAGATGAAAGGTTGTTATCCCCCCCAAGTTACAAGCATTACACCAATGTGAACAACGAAATCATACGCCCCGGTAAAGTTGAACATCATCCACACAGATATTCCTCTATGCCGTTTGAACCTGGCACAACGCTACACGGGCAATGGTAGGCAAATGTACAACTGCTTGTGAGAGAAAAGCTCCTCCGGTCCAACATCCACACCGTCAAAACACACAGGAGGCGGGGCCCCTTAACGTTTTATAAGTCAGATCTCAACGCAGTTCAGCGGGCAGACAGACTCTCGTCAGATCAAATCTTGATCGAGTGTCCGTCGGACCTGGTGCCTTTACACGGCTTAAAGGTTTTCCCTCCCTGTCGGAGAGCGTGCCTCATCCTGACACTTTACAAAAGCTCCGGCGAAGGTGTTAACGCGGCGCGGGATTGCCGAGGACGGGAGAACACGTATCCTTTAGGAAAGGTAAAGATTAATTAAAGTGCAATATGGTGGAGCCGACAGTGCTGGCGTTGCTGATGACAGGTTAGCTCTCAGAATGGAGGTTTCACTAAATGAGCTGAGATCACAGCTCCCTTCACTCCTTCTCAGTTACACAGGACAGCTTTTATTAGCCCAGACACACACGCATACACACTCGAGCACATACACACACAGACAGACAGGCATACAGGCAGACACACACAGACAAACAGACAGGCAGGCAAAAAGACAGACACACACTCACAAACGCACATAAGCAGACAGACACACACTCACATATCAACACAGAAGTAAGCCGATACGCGTCCAGTGAGCTAGCAGATAACTATAACTAACAGGCAGATAACTGTAACAGGCAGATAACTATAACTAACAGGCAGATAACTATAACTAACAGGCAGATAACTATAACTAACAGGCAGACCACAATGCATTCCTCATTCATCACTCAAAGTAAGCCTCTGTGATGAAGGGACACATGACTTCTCCACAGCGTACGTATGATATCAGCATAGCAGAAACATGATTTCCGTCACCTCTCCTGAATAACACACGTACAGAGATTTATCGCGGTCGGTGGGCTGCGGTGCGTGACGGTTCTCCACCTCATCCGGCGGGATGAAGCGGCGGACGAGACCGTGCCACCCTCTCGTCTGCCGCCCCCTCCGCCGAGGAGGGGGGGGGGTTGCCAATTCAGCCACAGGGTGCCACCGGGCCCGACCCACTCTCAGCAAGCCATGGGAAAGTGCGACCTGGCACGGGGCGGGCGAGCTGGGGCCGCTGCCCATTTGGGCTGGGGCCTACAGCGAGGTGTACCTCTGGCCGGCGGGGAGACGCCAAGGACACATCTCCCCCCGGAACAACGTTAGCCGGGCCAGATGGGGATCTGCGGAGCCGTTTCCAAGCCCCGCCGATATCAGCCACTGATGTCCAGCCAAAGCAAGAACAAATCCGCTCACTCCGTGTCCGGCTCGAATGGACGCAGAGACAACGGTTGACTAGACCTGCGCCGGGCCTCTTTAATGCGACTGTTGATTTAGCTGCCCGTGACAACGCCTGACAACGCCTCGGCACTGAAGTGATGGTTTGAGATCTCCTTTAGAGGTCAATTTATCCGTGGAATTGGGAGTGTAGCAGAGCTACGGGCCAATGAAGTACAGACACACAAACACGCGCACGCGCACGCGCACGCCCGTAAATGTATTGGATCATTAACCCTGCTTTAACGGGTATTTACATTGATTGACTCCCTGTACACAAGCACCGTGTTAAGACCCCATCATTTACAGGGGTTTATTCAATGGCATGTACTGTAGGGTGCTTAATGGGTGTTATTTGTGTTAGACACGTTCAGGTTGTGATGCATTAGTGCAGTTGTAGCGTCACCTGACTAGCCGACAACAACTTAACGATGAATATAATGATTTCACCTGCCTAATATCGAGGAATGCTCATGAGAAGAGAATATAAATGGCAATCAGTATTGCCTTGGTGGCATATGGCTTATGTTAGCAAGGCATTGCTGATATCAACATGGCATCGTTTATCTTGGCATACGTTTCTGACACTCAGAAGGCAAATCAGGAACGACGTGAAATTAGAGACGAAACGCAGAGAAACACAACCCTTAGAAAACAACTTCGTCAGAAAACATATTTAACTCCATTAAAAACAAAAACTAAGTTGCTGACTGACCCCAGACCACCGAAGAGGTTATAAAACCGTGACCTCCGATCGGACCGAACCAGTCAACGCGCTCAGTGAAGGGGTAATATCCGGGTAACACAAAACGAGGCCTGTTATCCTGAGGTACACAACAGTTTTCAGTACAACTGTCAAAAGATCCCGTGAAGAAACACCGCACGGAACGCGGAGAGTCGTACAGCACATCTTCTTTATGGTGGGGCGGGGGGGGGGCGGGGGCCGCGCAAGCCAGCCCGAAATGTCTCCTGTTCTTCTTTCGGCTCTTTGGGACACGGAACAGGGTGGCAGGTTAGAGCAGAGAACGGACCAGTGAGATGTTCCACACCGAGTCGCGCGGCTTTGACGTTTAATAGAATGTGTTGCTCCAAACTGTGTATGACAGAGGAAGGCCTTTAACGTAGCCAGAGATTACAGCTTGTCAGGCCATATGTGGTTCTCTATATTACTGTACTGACTATTACTGCACTGACCGTATTCACTGTACTGACTTCACTGACTGTTTCGATTGTATTGTCAGTATTGACTGTTTTTAGTGTACTGATTATTGACAGCATTGACAGTATTGTCAGTATTGACAATATTGACTGTAATGACTGTTTTTAGTGTACTGACTGTATTGACTGACTGTATTGACCGTATTGACTGTGTTCTCTGGATACTAAATTAACAAAAAATGCTTTACATTCTGGGTATATATTATATAATAATGAGCCCCCCCTGACAAGACCACATTTCAGTCAGGCCTGATGTAAAGGTATATGTTGTATTATTGTAAAATACCTAAGTATTTTTTTACAAAATATATTAAACTGCACTTTAAGCCAATGAAATACAAATTAAAAAATACTCAAGTATTTTAAAGCCAGTCTCTGATTTGTTCATCTCTAATGATCCGCCAAAAAGGTTCTGCGTGTTCTAACAGCTGGAACATTTTGGAACTATAGGCATCTGTAAGTTGGGGTTGCTCACTAGATCACATCACGACGTCAGCAAGACGTTGAGCGGGAGGTGAAAGGCCGACAAACCAGCCTGTTTCTCCCTTTAGCATTACGCAGCCAAATGTCATTAAGACACTGATCTGGGCGCTGAATATAAAGGGGCACTCGGTAGAACACTGCCTCCAAACAATAACACCACTTGTCTCCTCCTCGTCTTCCCTGAGTGATGGAGACCAGGGTAGAACTAGCTAGTCCAGGGTGGTTTCAGGGGGTAATAGTGCTGCGAGAGTCTAAAGAAAGTATAACAAGATTATAAGTCAATGCAGACTGATAGACGGATCGGCGAGGAAGCTTAAATGAGGAATATGTCAGTCACACCGAGCCATTCATGTGGAAAAATGTTATTTGAAACATTAACTTAAAACATTAACTGTAGATGTCTACTGGTCATTTTTGCTTGTTTTCATGCTAATAATACAGTAAAAATCTGACATATTGCCTCTTTAAACTGGCGAGTTTGCAGGCAGACGTTCACTGTTAACTGCAGATTTGGTTTGTTTAGGTTTGCTATGGCTTCATGCGATCGCTTCCAATCTCGCGTCAAATCGGCAAGACAAATGCGGTGGAACCGCCTTCCAAACGGGCCGGGCCTCCACCGCCGCGGCGCAATTGAAACCTAATTGACCTCTACTCCGAACTGGGCTTCATCTCAATCCCAAGCGGAGCCTTTCTGCTGCTCTGGACAGACTCGCTGTCCTCCGTGGGCTGAGTGCTCTGAGACCCTGCGGGTCACGGGGGCAGAAATGTGTTTCCGTTTGTGCAAAAGGAGAAGGCATGCCTCAGCATGGGACAGCGAAGTCAGCTGGATCTGCCGCCGTTTCCCAAGAGAAACTTCAGCCACTTCCTCCCAGCGCTCCCTCACTGTACGGGGAAAAAGACAACATTCCAGGGTTCCAGCCTCTAAATACACAACACATGTTCCTCTAAAAAAGGGACGCCAAGCCACGGATCATAAAGATAGCCGTTCTTTGCACACTCACGTTAATGCATAATCTTCTACACTTCCAAGTGCTGTCTGTCTAAAGCCTGTTCTCATCCACTTGTGAATTTACAGTCAAACCAAACTGTTGGAGAAAAAAAAAGTATGGGAATTGCGGTATATGATACCTAAACCAAGCATTACTTGAATTTAGCTTTCTTATATGTGTCTGTTTACAGGAGCTTGGTTAACCGCGGATGAGGTAAATCCTCGTTCATGCCTAATATGTATGTAAAACTAGTGTGAATGAGAGGCCTATGTTTTAACATCTGGACTAACAAAATGCCCTCAGGTTGAAAAGCACCATAAGCCTGCTTATGGAAATACAATTACTTTCAGTTAAATAAAACAGATTCTCATAATAATAAAATGGCCATAAGTAGATTCATTAATTCTTCTGGACAAATCTCTGTTGTCAGAGTGCAAACTGTTGTTGTCGACCGCTACTAAAACTAATAGAGACGTTGGAACAGATTCTGCGTTTTCTCTGAATTAAAACGCTCCTACGCCGACAAGAAGCGAACATTTCTTTCATTATAATCTTGTCAAGTTTCCTAGCTCTACTGCAACCAAGGACTACCCTGGTCACTGGAGTAGCTTACAATTAGATAATGACGGGACAAAGCTTGTCCACACTTCATTATCTTCATTTCAAATGTTCCGTCAGCACATTTCTCTTCACGTGGACATTCCAGAGCAGTCGAGTTTTCTGGTGCATTATTGAAGTGCCAGTGTGTGTGCGCTTGTGTGTGTGTGTGTATGTGTGCGTGTATGCATGTGTGTGTGTGGCAGGAGTGACAGGCTAGGAGAAGCTAACGGTGAGAGTGCATTAATTAATGACTGACAGCTAAACAGCCACAGCATTAATAACCCTTAAGCCTTAGTTGGGCTCCGTCAGTCGAACACGAATCGATGGATCGATGCCTACACACTCTCACCTCCCACACACACACATAACCCATTTCACACACACACACACACACACCAGTTCCGGTCGACACACACACAATATCGTGTCCTCGTAGGGGTTCCAGGTGGAACACAGCGTTGATTTGTACTGGAGCCCCCCCGCCCCCCCCCGAGCCCCTTCGTATTTTCCCAGCATCCATCCAGGGCTGGATTAGCTAATTAAGGGGACTGGGTCTGGATCTTTGAGTCTTTGATTGGTGCGCTGGGACGTTTTGACAGGTGGGATTAGCGAGGCGCTATTAGGAGGGCGTCCACGTCGGCTTCACTAAGCCCCCCCACCCCCCGTAAGCCCTGCCCTGATGCAGAGAGTAACGCCGTGCATGCTGGAAAAACAGGAGACCCGCGGCCCCCGACAGGGTTTGGCCTGCTGCCTACCGGCGCCGCTCCGCTGAGGGGTTTGGGGAAGAGCTCGGGCCACGCAGACGGTGCCGAGACCGACCGGTCTTCCGTGTGTACGGTCGCTGCCGCCAGGTTTGGTGGGCGTTTTTTTTTTTTTTTTTGTGTTTCGCGCGTGTCGCCCCTCCCTGTGAGCTGGAAGAGGCATTTGGCCGCGGTGGTTATGGCGTAGCCAGGCGGCGTGGGCAGCGATGCCAGGCTCTGGGGGGTTCTCTCACCGCCGCGGCTCTGTGGTAAATGAACACCTGGCTAGAGAGTCCCGTTGGTTGACATCACGCGGGCCAATGTTTTCTCACCAGATGGGCTGGAATTTACTGTGGCGAGCAAAACCGAATGACCACCACAAGAATCACAGTGAACAAATGGTGTGGAAATGACAACCGGTGAATAAACGCTTGTGTGTGTATGTGTGTGTGTGTGTGTGTGTGTGTGTTAGTGTGCATGGCAGAGGCATATGTTTGTGCAAGTACGTGTCCAGGTGCAGCTACGCACACACACGCACACACACACACACACACACACACACACATCCTGGTGTGTTCCCTAATGTGTTTGTAATCCCTCACAGAGCCACCTCAGCAGGTGAAGAGCATCACCAGAGAAGGCTATAGGATTAACATTATCTAAAACTCTCCAGCCTCCCAAAGTATCATCCGGCATGCTTAAGTTAAGGTGCAGGACCGGAGTGATTTGCATAAGTAATTAGCTAATGTGCTGTTCAATTTCTCTCCCATCTGGCTTCATGAGCCAGACCTCATTTCTCAAATTGACAACCTGGTCTCTATCGCTAGCCACACTGCAACAAGGCGTCCACCAAATTAATTTGTCAACCTTCTCCAGTAATGGGACATTCACCTTGAAAACTCAATTTACCTGAGTCTGTCTGAGAGAAAAAAGCAAGAGAATTTTCTCAAAAAACACTTTGGGGGGGGGGGGGCTACCCCAACAAAAGCATGGCGAAGATGTTGGTATATGACAACTAATTGAGTATGTGTTGAGAGCAGAAAATTGAAAGAGGGCGTTGAGCTGGTCCAACACCTCCTGTTGTTTGTACTGTATGAAGAACTGCCGAATGGAGACACAGTAACAGGCAAATAACTGTCACTGGGAACAATTCAATAATCAAAACAACAAGCTATTGATAGAGCTTCATTAAAGACATACAGTAACTCTCTCTCTCCCTCTCTCACACACACACACACACAAACACACACACACACACACACACACACACACACACTACCATTTTTTGCAGCTTAAAATCTGAATGGACATAAGATGTATCACAGAGATCAGATATAACAAAATCACCACAGCTGAAGGCCAGAGTTGCTTGACAAACAACTGATGCAGCTTTTCCATCCTCATGACTCCATTTTGAAATGGCCACACGGATGAGTCCTCACCAACGTGTTCACTAAAGCACAGCGGGCTCCTTCTTTCCCTCTCCACCTCCCTTTCTGTATTTTTGCAATTCCACCCCCTCTCTAGCTACTCCTGGTGATTCCTAACGGCCCGCGTTGTGACGGGCGAGACCAGGGACTGGAGGGGGTGGTGGGTAAGGGGGGGGGGGGCGAGAGCGATGCCAGGGCGCTCTGCTCAGGGACCCACTCAGGGAAACGGGCCAAAAAGCCAATCTAATGAAACCCCCAAAATTAATTTTCAGTCTCATCTTTAGCTGGAGGCGGTGTGGAGAGCCAGGGGAGACTGTTTGTGGAGAAAAGGATGGAGGGATGAAAAGAGAGCAGAGAATATGGGGGGAGGAGGAGTTGAAGAGGGTGTAACACCACATCATATTGAAATTAAAGAGAAAACGACTCCCAGTGTAACCCTCACTCTCTGTCTCTCTCTCTGTCTGTCTCTCTGTCTGTCTGTCTCTCTGTCTCTCTGTCTGTCTCTCTCTCTCTCTGTTCTCCAGTTTCTGTCTCTCGATTCTCCCTCTCGATTTTCTTTCTGTTTCTGTGCCTCTCTATTCTCTCTCTATTCTCTTTCTGCCTCTCTGGGTCTCTCTCTTTTACTCTTATTAAATTCCTTTGTGCTCTGCGTCTGTTCCTTTCCGATTGGTGTTAAAACGGCTATTCATTTTGCCAGCTGCCACCCTGGTACTAAAGGCGAACTGTGACTATGATGCCAAACCTCTGGGCATAACATACTACCTCACCCACAAACACAAACAAAGAAACACACACACACACACACACACACAGTTTTGCTGTTTAAGCAGTTTTGGCCCTGGTATATAACGAAGGGACGTATCGTGGTGGCATAGCTAAGCACAGCCCCGACCTGGCGTTTGATTCCAGACCGTCCAGATATTTTCCTCGGCGCCGTTTAGCCGCGCCACTCCTGCACCAGTCACATCGACCTTGCCGTCGTTCACCGGTGTGGCTGTTGCCATCTGCAGACGGCAGGCTTGGGCAGTAAAGCATCCCGACCCCGAGTTTTTGGGCCTCCACCAGGGGCACGGACAGATGGCATTACCCACTAAGAGGGTTTTACTGCGGCTAAAGACGACCGGGCAGAGCTACCCACCTCCCTCCTCCCGGCTGGTGGTGCCAAATGCCCCCCCCCCCACATCCCCCCACCGCCATCACATCCCACACAGCATTTCAGTCCGGCACCAGACAACAACGATCCCTCAAAAGAGTAAAACTTGCATAACGGCAGGAAATCAAGGACCCTCTGCAGTGATGTGGGCAAACAAGCTGTGGAGGAAAGTCAGCTGGGTCTGTGACAGGGCTGTGAAATGCATCTCAAAAAGCTAGAATTCCACTTCATAACTCTCTCTATCTTCCTTTATTATCAAGTGTGGACACGAACACCTGTGAGAGACAGACAGACAGTGAGGCAGACATACCTACAGAGAAATGAAAAGACAGGCCGACGTACAGACAGTGAGACAGACATACGTACAGAGAAATGAAAAGACTGACAGACAGACAGACTGACTGACAGACAGACAGACAGAAGCTGTGCCATTACGACAAGTCAAAGGATGTATGGATCACTTCTCTCAGGTGAGGGAAAAATAAGAAAATTGTGCTTGTGGTCTGAAAAATCAATACCTTCATCTGAGCAGAGAGCTGACCAGTGGATGTGTTGGGAGACTGTTGTATGTGCTGGGGTTGGCTAACGAGATAAAACATCATGACAAATAGGATATCCCTAAAGTAAAACCAAGTCTGACCACATATTGGGATCTAATATTGTTTATTTGACTACTTGTTGAGAATTTCAATCCCACATTTTATTTTGTTACATAAGACTTCTGCCCAGTCCAAACTGCTGTATTGCCATTATAATACCTTACTAAGAGTGTTAAACAACAATAACTGTCCAACCTTTATTGTTCACGCCGCCTGAAATAAAACATTTGGAGATTGTGTGTGTGTGTGTGTGTGTGTCTTCACAACATAATTGTACACAGTAACTAGACAGAACCGTCTCCACTAACTACAGTTAAATTAGAAACAGTTGACTAATAAGGACATTTTCCTGTCCCAATATTGAAAAAGACATTTTAGGGTAAAAATTAGAAGGTTTAGGGTAAGAATGAGGAATAGGGTTAGCAATCACCGGTTATGTTTACGGCTGGGATTAAACATGTAAGGCTATGTGAAATTTAGTCATGCATGTTAGATTATTGAGGTTAAGTTTAGGGTTAGGTTAGGGTTAGGATTAGTAAAAGTATGATTTTTTTTAAGGACAACAAATGTTGGCCTCCCCTTTAGAAAGCTAAGTTAACGTGTGCGTTTGTGTGAGTGTGTGTGCTTGTTTCCTCATTGGGGTTACCCAGCATATAGCTTACCCAGCATATCTACCAGCATATTGCTAGTAGAGCACTGATCTGGGGTTCCTAAAGGGGTTAGTGAGCTGAGGACTGCCGGGAACACTCTCCCCCTGACCTAAACCTCCACTTTGGCCCCCATTCACCAGCCTACACCTGCTTGTGTGTGTGTGTGCGTGTGTGAAAGAGTGAGAGAGTTACAGTACATCCTGTCTTTCTGAACTGTGTAAAGGCATGCTAGAGGGGCAGCGGGTTCATTGGGCTTTACATTACCAAGTAGTGATTTATTTTTTATTTTTTTGGACTGCTTTATGACATGATTGATTTTCTTTCACCAAGTCAGAGGTTTCCCCCGGAGATGTGAGATGGGGGAGGGGTGGGTCAAGAGAAACTACAGTGATATACCTCAAAAACGATGTAGGGTCATAATTTGAGCCCATTTGCTACCACAGGAAAATAACCTGGTAGCAGGAATTGCAATAATAATGGGCATAGTAATTAATGGAATATTTTTGTAGGATATGATATCATTGTTTTAGGACAAATCAGAAATTTAATTTTTGAAATGTAATCCATAAAAATCCACTACTACTGTGACTAGTACTGCAAATGCCCAATTCCTGTTTTTTTTTTAGATCTACATCTCATCTGTCTGCTTTGAAAAAAATAATAAGACCTAAAAAAACACTCATCAAAGTAAATCAACGCATACCCAAGATCAATCAGTGTCACATTCAGGCACAGCGTCTGTACGCGTTGTCTTTTCACATTATTATCTATTAATGCCTTGTGACGTGTTAGAACACACCGGGATCCGCCTGACAAAGCAGTGCATCCCCAGTACGTCCCCAGTGCGTCCCCAGTGTGTCCCCATTGCGTCCCCAGTGTGTCCCCAGTACGTCCCCAGTGCAAACCCAGTGTGTCCCCATTGCGTCCCCAGTGCGTCCCCAGTGCGACCCCAGTGCGTCCCCAGTGCAACCCCAGTGCGTCCCCAGGGCGTCTCCCGGGTGGGCCACGTGTCCCGCTCCCCAACTGACCGAAAGGCTACTCTCAACCATTTGCCTCTCAGATCCCAATTGATCAGTGCCTTACAAGACCACATGTTTGCACTGAGGGGCGCAAAGCCGCGTTGGAGCCCAGATCGTCACAGTGGACAGACAAGATGTACCGCGGACAAATCACTCCACTTAGGACCAATCCTTAGGCATGTAGCCCCCCCCCCCCAGGTTTGCCGAGGCTTCGCCCCCCGCCCGCAGTTATCCACTTTATTTCATTCTAGGGATCAAATTTGTATCCAGTTAGTCCTCTCATTTCTAACTCAAAGGGAATAAATAAAACGAGACTTTATTGCTCAGCACCCCGAAACAAGGAATAGGGGGGAAGGGTAGAAGATGGGGGGGGAAAATCTCCAATTCATTCGGATCGAGTCAATAACACTGTAATATTTATGAGGGCTGGAAGCCAGCCTGGCCTAAAACCCAAACTCCAGCAATCCTGAATTATAAATTGGTATTGATTTGTGTTGTGGGTGAGTGAGCTTGTGTGTGTGTGTGTGTGTGTGTGTGTGTGTTTGTGAATCCTTTCATGGAGAGTGTGTAGTCTAGACAAGCCGGCTTAAAGTGTACTGTAAGCCCAAATACATGCTTTTAAAAGCATTTTATAAACATTTGGCTATACTGTATATTTATGACATGTATATAGTCAATTTAAATGTTGCCTACACATATTAGCAGGTGTGGAGACATGCTTGATTATAATGAATCTGCCCTCAATTTACTAACATTCCAAGAACTGCAGTAATAACACAGTAATTACACTGGTATTACTATTTAACTACACATTAATGTTTGCCAAGGGATACGTTATTACAGTCAGAACAACAAAAATGTAACAACACGTTGGCGGGCCAAATGCTAAGCCACGAGTGACACCGCTGATGTCACCGCTGATGTCACTGCACATTGTGTTGTTCAGAGTTTTTTTTTTTTATCTCACCTTTAATGGTCACCGCCGCGTTAACAACTCAAACTAAAATGGGTTTGTTCTGCACGGGGCCCACTACCATCGCAGTGTCGAAACCACACCGATCTAATATTGACGTGATGACACCAGGACATGGTTACAGTAGATGTAGCGTTGCACATCCCGTCATACAACCATCCGTTACTGTTGGGATGTGCATCTCTGGAAGTGTGTTATTACCCGGGTCCAAGGATTCACCAAATCAAGAGAGAAGTAATAACGTTGTAGTTTAGTAGGCAATACTTGTGTTTTATTGATTTAATCTGCTGGATTGATGTTAGCGGCTCAGTTTAGTTACCTGTATCAAGTCACACTTTGGAATTAGTTAGTAATCAGGTAAATGACAGGAGAAATGCAAAACGTGTCATTCTAAAACATTTGATGCGTAGTAGAATAAGAGCATGTGTGATAACGTCTGTAATTGCCCGGCGTGGACAAACACCTGTCAAGTGAATGTGTGATTTTGCACATTCCTTGTTCCAAACAGATTCCTCAACAACTGTATTAACATGTAGTTACACAGTAATACTTATGTACCAACTATGTTGTCGCATCGCTCATTAATGTGTTACATAAAAAGAAGGCCATTTATTACAAACTGCTGCCGTGTGCTTGCAATACTAGCTCCAGAAAAGCAGTGGGATTTTCAACAAAAACACACGTAATCAAATAAAAAAATCAATGAAAAAAAGAACGTGGGATGTAAAGGAATATCAGGAGGAAAGGGAAAAGGAGAAGGTAAGGGAATAGGAAGAGGAATTACTTATATCAGGTACTGCGTGCCGCCTTGTCACCCATTTTAGATAACCCATAACACATTGTATGGTTAACTTGTGTGTCTGTACTAACATGTTCTCTCAGCCAATCACTGCTTAGCTGTTTGCCCATCTCACGCCCCTTGAATCTAGCCAGAGTGAGACATCTGAGTAGAGAATGTGTCCTGTTGAAGAGTGCAATATATGTAAATTTAAAGTCAGCGTTAACAGCCAGCAGCAGAATTTATTCCACCCTTCATAAGGTTCGCTGCTTAGTTAGCAGCTAGCGCAGCAGCTGGCCTAGCCGTTAGCTTTTTGCAACGCGCCCTCCTCTGATGTTTGTACAGATCGGTTTTAAATAGACAATCACATTGCCTGTTCATACTTAACGTGTCCCGTTAAGGTTAATGTTGAAGCTCTACTATTACGTGGTCACGTTTAAAAACTGTTACATGCTACTGCGGAGGTTTAACCGGCAGGACACCATGCTAGTGCGCTTGCCTTCGTCTCATGGCCTCGGTAAGGTTGTGCACTCCTCGGTCAGGTGACACGTAAAGCCTGATTACCAGACATGTACCATTTTGTTCAACACTTTTGAGTCCAAATTGCTCTTCACATTTCATGTAACTAAGAGCTGTGATGACTTCACTGCATTGTGTAATTCAGACTGTTCAGTTAGTACGTCAGACCGGTATGTTTTAATTCAGTCACACTCTCTGTATACTCACAGTGTTATTTAGCTGTACTACAGATACTCATCACTGTTTATCTTTTCTCTGTAGAACCATGGGCAACATTTTCATTAAATATCCCAAACTGGATCGCTGGATTGCTGACATCTTCTGGATAGAAGGTTAGGTCTATAATTGTACAACCAGCAAAAGAAAATAGAATAACTCATATGTGTGTGTGTGTGTGTGTGTGTGTGTGTGTGTGTGTGTGTGTGTGTGTGTG
>JACXGI010016299.1:0-16131 GCA_016801175.1 Esox masquinongy | reverse complement strand
ATTCTGTAGTAGACTGAACAGGCTTTGTTGTGTAGTGGGTTGTGTTTATTCTGTAGTAGACTGAACAGGCTTTGTTGTGTAGTGGGTTGCAGGTTTATTCTGTTGTGCCAGAAAGTAACAGAAGCATAATGCAGAATCCATGTCACTCGAACCTGACATCGCCAAAGCTGCATAGAAAGACTTCAGGTATGAAACCACGTCCTGGCTAGACGCCGCGTCCTGGGTAGATGCCGCGTCCTGGGTAGACGCCGCGTCCTGGCTAAACGCCGCGTCCTGGGTAGTCGCCGCGTCCTGGGTAGGCGCCGCG
Source organism: Esox masquinongy (assembly GCA_016801175.1). Lineage (NCBI taxonomy): Eukaryota > Metazoa > Chordata > Actinopteri > Esociformes > Esocidae > Esox > Esox masquinongy. The sequence continues at coordinate 15,824 of JACXGI010016299.1, read as the reverse complement.
TCCAGGGTAGGCGCCGCATCCTGGGTAGGCGCCACATCCTGGGTAGACATATGCTGCGAGTGAATCTCCACATCTCCAAAATAATGGTTCCAGTGTGAGAGTGTCATTCACAGGCCCTCAGCGTTGAGCCCACTGGATGCATTAAGGTACTGTTGCTGTAACCCGCTCACATTTTATAACCTGCTGTCTCTTTTTATCTCTCTCTCTCTCTCGCTCTCTCTCTCTCTCTCTCACACACACACACACACACACACAAACACAGACACTCTATAACCTGCTCTCCCTCATTTCTCTCACACTCTCTCTGGGTCCTCGTGTGATTATGGTCTTTTAAGGTCACATGGCTAATCAATATATTGAAATGTTCAGATGACCAGCAGGTCAATAAATACAGGTGTGCTGCTGCCAAAATCCAGAACAGCACACACATGAGAACTGGAAAAGAGACAGCCAGTCAGGCAGAAACTAGATCAGCAACACAACCAATAGAACTTTGGACAGCTAGAAGTCAAGAGGTCAGATTGTACTCAGGGGTGGTCCAGGGGCTCAGGTTCTCCTAATATCACAGGAAACCAGAGAAATTACAGGGTGCAGCCCTTTAATGCAACAGCGTACCTCAGCATGTAACCCAGATTTACCCCGGTACTCCGTCATATAAACTTATATAACAGCAAATATGAGGAGACAGCGCAGACTGTCCCCACTCATCCGGCACATAAATTATTGCGGTATAAAAACTCAGATGGGGGCTGGGCCAACCAGGCAGGAAATAGCTCCACCCATGTTGCCACGGAGCAGACTACCAAAGGGTCAAGAACTGACCGCAAACCACCCTGAGAGAAGGCCGAGTGTAGCCCACAGAGTTTATTCCCATCTCATGAATGTTAGGGACGGCACGGGGGAACACTCGGGCCGCTTTAGCAATGGATGTCCCAGTGGATAGAACAGAGGCTGCCAGACAAAGACAGCAACAATATTTTGCCCCTGGGCCAGACTACACTTCATCATAGACCCCTAGAGAAGAGATGAGAGTTTAGTATTTAGTAATGGTTAAGACCGAGTCGACGTCTCTCACATGAATCTGTGAACAAATCCACCAAAAACAGTACATTTTTCATTTAAACTTTCATTTAGCAATGGGTTGTGGTTGGCTGTATTATATATATACTCACACACACACACACATATATATATATATATATATATACAGTGGATATAAAAAGTCTACACACCCCTGTTAAAATGCCAGGTTCTTGTGATGTAAAGGAATGAGACAAAGATAAATCATGTCAGAACTTTTTCCACCTTTAATGTGACTTATAACCCGAACAGTTCAATTGAAAAACAAACTGAAAACTTTGAGGGGGAAAAATAAAAAAACTCACAATAACCTGGTTGCATAAGTGTGCGCACCCTTAAACTGATACTTTGTTGAAGCAGCTTTTGATTTTATTACAGCACTCAATCTTTTTGGGTAGGAGTCTGTTAGCATGGCACATCTTGATGGGGCAATATTTGCCCACTCTTCTTTGCAAAAGCGCTCCAAATCTGTCAGATTGCGAGGACATCTCCTGTGCACAGCCCTCTTCAGATCACCCCACAGATGTTCAATTGGATTCAGGTCTGGCTGGGCCATTCCATAATGTTAATCTTCTTCTGGTGAAGCCATGCTTTTGTGGATTTGGATGTGTGCTTTGGGTCGTTGTCTTGCTGAAAGGTGAACCTCCTCTTCATCTTCAGCTTTCTAACGGACGCCTGAAGGTTTTGTGCCAAAATTGCCTGGTATTTGAAACTGTTCATAATTCCCTCCACCCTGACTAAGGCCCCGGTTCCAGCTGAAGAAAAACAGCCGCAAAGCATGATGCTGCCACCACCATGCTTCACTGTGGGTATGGTGTTCTTTGGGTGATGTGCAGTGTTTTTTTTGCGACAAACATACCTTTTGGAATTATGGCCAAAAAGTTCAACTTTGGTTTCATCAGACCATAACACATTTTCCCACATGCTTTTGGGGGACTTGATGTTTGTTTTTGCAAATTTCAGCCGGGCTTGGAAGTTTTTCTTTGTAAGAAAAGGCTTCCGTTTTGCCACCTTACCCCACAGCCCATTCATATGAAGAATACAGGAGATTGTTGTCACATGTCGCACACAGCCAGCACTTGCCAGAAATTCCTGCAGTTCCTTTAATGTTGCTGTAGGCCTCTTGGACGCCTCCCTGACCAGTTTTCTTCTCGTCTTTTCATCAATTTAGGAGGAACGTCCAGTTCTTGGTAATGTCTCTGTTGTGCCATATTTTCTCCACTTGATGATGACTGTCTTCACTGTGTTCCATGGAATATCTAATGCTTTGGAAATTCTTTTGTACGCTTCTCCTGACTGATATCTTTCAACATTGAGATGTCTCTGTGGCTCTCAAGTATGGCTCGGACTATAATGCCAGCCTGCCATATGTATGAATCAGACCTGTTCATGGACACGCAGAGAGCCAGTCATAGATGGCAGGCAATGGATCAGAATACAAAGCAATTCCCGTTGGCTATATATTTTAATGTATATATGGCGTATACATATATGGATCTTTCTATCTATTTATCTATCTATCTAAATATATATATATATATATATATATATATATACATATATATACATATATATAATATATATATAGAACCAACGACCAATTTAAACCAGTTGAAACATTAGTCCTTTTACAGTAAATCTCAGCCACAGGCTAATACACAGTAAATCCTCACATAATGTAATGTTTTCTGTATGGTTTGTACTTGTCTTCTGCACTTCATGATTAGCAGAAAGCAGAAATAAACAGCAAAACAAATTTGGACATATTGACTTGATCTATTAAATAATAATAACGCTGATGCTCAATATGCTGAATTGCACAAGACGGGGAAATGTTCCATTGAGCAATTGCAGTCAGTCTGGCTTTATTTGTTTAACAAATCATAAAGTACAACACTTACTTTACCATTGCTTTTTTTAAAGAACCATACAAATTTCTCCTCACATCAAAAATGTCAGACTGACTTACAGCTACAAAGAACAGTTTTAAATTGGGTTCTATTTGCCTCTGGCGGGGTAAAATAAGTGTTCCCGTCATCTTCTATGCCCTTATACAGTGGAGGGAAAAGGAGAGATGGGGAGAGAGAGGGGGACTGAGAGACAGAGGAAGAGGGAGAGTGAGGCATGAAAGGGGACAGATGGGGAGAGAGTGCAAAGAGAGTTTAAGAGGGAGAGAGAGAGGGGAGAGTGAGAGGGACAGACAGAGTAGGGGTGAGAGAGAGTGAGAGTGAGGGAGAGACGAGCAGAGGGAAGGAGAGAGGCAAACAGAGGAACACAGGGATGTTAGAACACGGAAGTTAGAAAGGAAGGACAATGCCATTCTCACGGACGAAGCCGTCTGCAACAAAAGAAAATAAGTGCTCCTTTCAGTTGGGTCCCAGGCCGGTCCCTAAACGAGTTATCGTCGGATGTCTCTGACGCTCCCAGGCTCCAGGCGCTGTGTCACACAACCAATACAGCGCTTTATTGTGGCCGAGCATTCAGAGATCACAATCAAATCTCCAACTGGAACCCTATTCTTCAGACGGGCCCTGGTCAAAAGTAGTGCACTATCTAGGGGATAGGTTGACATTTGTGACACAAGAGAGGAGACATCGCTACTCCACTGAATCAATCAAGTTTATTCGATGAAGCCCTTTTTACATCAGCCGTTGTCAACAAGTGCTTGTGAAGATGCCCAGTGTAGAACTCCACAGAGACAGCAATAAGGTGCTCTACCTTTGCCCATTGTTTTAAGGTGATAGATGGGCGAGTCCGTACGCCAAGCCGAGCCAAGCATATGGAAATGAACGATGATGGGTTATTTAGTTTTTTCTCCGAGGAGGTTTTATATGAAATTAACCACTCAGCGTTCAGCTGGGTCTGTCGACGTCATTCATGACTTCATGCAGGCACTCAACAGAACTCACTTATTTTTGAAAGATGCTCACAGTAAAATGTCTTACATGGACTTGTAAGAAGTTGACGCTTTATACACTTGTTATTTATTGTATTGAAGTTTCACTTCAGCATGCTGAAGTGAAACTTGTATTTTCTGTTCACTTCAGCATGCTCTCCAGACGTAATTTACAGTCCATAATTCAAAGTCCAGATTTCTTAGGGGGAATTCTTTAACACATTATGATTATTGATACATTAATACCTTTTCATAATAGTGTCCCCTCACCAGCGTGCGATGGGTATTCATTTGTGCTATTGTATTTGACACTCAGATAATGTGGTTTTGAGTATAACGTTTCAATATGGGTGAGAAGTTTGGGGTCTTGTCAGTATGGTGTTGGTTTCGAGAAGGGTGTTTATAATTTTGAGAAAATGTCGTAAACATTCAGGAAATGTGTGCTAGTCTTTGTGAGAAACTGTAATATGAAAAATAAATCAGGTGCAGCTGAAGTTGAGTGTCTATTTCTGGATTATTCTTGAAGCACAATGACTATGATTCCAAGAATTGCTATGTTTGATTATCTCTGATGCCTGTGAATCCTGGAAAAATAATGTCTGTATCGTGCTTTTGAAGATAGATTAGAAACCCTTTAACGAGACTGAGGAAAACAACTTGATCTAATCGAAAAAATACGTGTCCTAAATGTCAAACTAGTCTCTAGGATCCAATGACCGCCTATCAAAGGTAGCACAATAAATAGAGAATAGGGTGCTATATAGGACACTCTCAGATACAGTACATCTAAGAAGGTACTCTACTAGATCCATGTCTGCTTGTTTCAAAAGGACATTCTTGAAGGGGACAGAAGAGGATTGAAAACAATGAACACTACTGTACGTCTCATTTGAAGAGGTCCTCCGCCGAATGGTATACTGGGCAATAACAACCATGAAGTGATCCTTTGAACTCATGAACCTCAGGCATAATCAAATACCCGAAAATTTAGTAGGTCGGTTATTTGTTTGGCTATGGACATTTTAATTTCACCCCTACAGCTTTTGTGTAGACCTACTGGTAAATGGCCGGGCCTTCTTTGTGGTTGCCTCAACATATGCCAACACTTAGCAAGAAGATTTAGACAACATAAATGTTTTCAAAAATAGTGCACGAGGTCATGCCATTTTTCTAACACTTAATTTTGTGAAATTAACAAAATGATAACGTCTTTTGATATCTGACCATCCGGCGTGTTTGTCCATTGCTGAAGTCAGTTACGATGCTGTACTGCAGTCACGGCCCTGTCCCCGCCATGGATGAAGAGCCCACACATAAGCATCTCTGAGACGGTTTATGACCATTTGTGCGGTCACTGATTCTAATCCCCAAGCCAACAAGGTGGACAACCCTGTTGTTCTGTCCCGGAGCGAGACGGTCCACCCTAAGTCCTCCCAGGCTATTGCTGGGAATACAAGTTTTCTTAGCACCCTTAACGCTTAACTGAATACTTGTTTTCTTAGCACCCTTAACACTTAACTGAATACTTGTTTTCTTAGCACCCTTAACACTTAACTGAATACGTGTTTTCTTAGCACCCTTAACACTTAACTGAATACTTGTTTTCTTAGCACCCTTAACACTTAACTGAATACTTGTTTTCTCAGCACCCTTAACACTTAACTGAATACGTGTTTTCTTAGCACCCTTAACACTTAACTGCACATTTTTTGTGATGTGCTCACCAGGTGCTCAGGTGCACTTGTCTAATGATAATGCTGTTTACAATAAGCTTCTTGATACGCCACACCTGTCATATGCATGGATGATCATGGCAAATAAGATGTGCAAACTAACGAGAATTTGAGAGGAATATTTTTTTGGGTGCAAATTGGAAGATTTCTGGGATATTTTATCTCAGCTCATGAAACTCGGCATCAACACTTACATTTGTTTTTTTCCTGGTATTTTTGTCATTCATTTTTGTTGAATAAAGCAACTGAGATACAACTGGCCATCGCCCAGGGGTGGCCATTTCGAATTTACATAACGTTAAACAGAGCTGAACCTTCACTACCGGGCTACAAGGTTCGCCCTGCTCACTTTCCCACAATCCCCCACACATTTCTCTGCTTGGCCTTGTTGCAAATGAATGGGGGCGGATCCTCTGTTGAATTCGCTGTTAACAAACACCACTGGTAAGACTCTATTGTGTGGCAAAGTAAGCAGACCCTGAGGGAATATATAATGGACCATTGCGATGGACTAGCTTGCTTTCATATAGGAGACCGCAGACACACAGAACTTCTGATGTGCATTCCAAATGGCACACTATTCCCTACATAGTGCTCGATATGCCCCGATCTACATGAATGCAAAATAAGGTTAGAAGGTGATACAATGTCATTTGGCACGTGGACGGAACATTGGATTATTTTCTGTGGTTTAAAAAGTAATTCAACAGTCATAACAACTCTCTGATGAGCTGAAGGCAAGCATTCTATGTTGGAGGGAATGCACACATCTATCTATGTGGGAAAATGACAAATATGAAATGACAGATGTATCTACACACATCAAGAGAGGCAAGAATTATATGTCCATTTTCGAAGTTCATTCAATTTGAGGAGAAATACAGGAGATGCAGACCAATCTATGTTGACGAAAGCATACTCGACATCTCTCTCTCGCTTACTCTCTCCCTCTGTCTCTCTATCTCTCTTGCTTGTTTCATCTTTCCCTTTTCCTTTCTTTTGCTCGCTAATTCTCTCTCTTCATCTCTCTCTTTTGCTCCTCTCCTATTTCTCCATAATTCTTCCTCATCACTCTGCTTCTAATAAATATTAAAAAACATGAAAACTTACTTTAGAATACTTTTAGTAAATCCAAACGTAAGTGGTTTGTCTATATCAATCAAAACCTGTTTCATACTATGGGCAGTATTAGTCATTAGAGTACCGGGGTCCGGTATGGAAATGGATGCACCCACTACTGTTGCTCTGAATATGAGTGTCTGCAATATCACCAAATAGAAATGTTTTGTCTGTGGGTATTGAGGGAATGTAAAACTGTATTGCGCAATGCATTTCCATATTTAAACTGAATTGAGTATATTTTCCTTCCATGTAGAAGAATTTCTGAAACACCTTAACTTTACAGTGAATGTTTATTCCAAGACTTTTCAGGAGGTTATCAGGGGACCATTTTATTGTTTCATGTGTTTGTTTTCCTCTTGACTGGGCTGTGCTGGATTGCTTTGTGTTGGCAAACACATTTTTGTTGTTTAATAACGCGTTTTTATTTTTTGTTTAATGCGGGGATTACCTGCAAGCGGGACCTTGGTTTCATTGTGATTTCTATTTTAAATTAATTCTAGAATAAATTATTTTGTGTTTGTCTTTTTTTGGTCAAGTTACATCGTTTTGGGACAATTGTGATGCATGTGCCTCTACTCAACTTGTCCCTTCTTTGCCATGTCCATTACACACACCTGGTCCCCATTCCCAAAATCAGTGTCTGTAAAATGTATCGCTCAGTTCCCCTTGTTAATTGTCGATGATTGTCGCATTGCCACGTGTCCAGAGAGCTTTTCACGCTACATGTTACCTGCTCTAATTGCTTGCTGTTATTTTACGAGTTGAGTAGTACCATGGTCTTGCCAAACTTTGTCTGATTTGTACACCTTGTTTTGGAATCTTGTTCTCAAGTACTACACCACATTAAAAAGTTTGTTTCCTCGCATCTGCTTCCTGATTGCTTTTACTACAGAGAGAATAATACAGGAAGTCAGTGTTCAATACTTGGTGGTGTTCCTGGCTCACCCACAGAGGCACCATGACTAATAAGTTTCATTAGATTGGATTCATAGGTCGTGTCACAAATGGCACCCTATTCCCTACACAGGCCTAGGGACTCTGTTCAAATGTAGTGCTCGATATAGGGACTATGGTGCCGTTCAGGACGCATAATAAGCTACGTTGTACAGGGTGTCATTTCGACAGAATTCGTTTAATATTTTCTCATTAATCAGCTGTCAACGCAATTATTTGTGTCGCTATGCCCCATTTACAGCACCTGAAAACTAGGCCAGCCGTCACTTTCGCTGGAATTTGCTTTCGCACTGGAAGGACTTGGAAATTGAGATTGCAGTCATTCAGATTCCACCGATGTCAGCTTCCTTTACCATATCATAGTGACTGATAGGGTTCCGAATTCAAAGTGAAAGTTGTTAACAACGTGTTTACATCCACAGAGAATCTATAACAACTTGGCTGAAGTTGCAAATCAATAGCCGAAAAATAAAGCCTTTTACCTTTTGTAAAAGGAGCCTTTCAATACATGCCTTCACATTAAAGGCCCTGAATTCCTTTTACAATACATTGTAAGATACATGTTCAGGCAGTGGAAATAAAGTAGGTTGATAAGACAATATGACATTACAGTCTGACATGTCTCTGTGACTCTTGAGTCTTTCTTAATGGTGTGACGCTTCATATTGAACATATGTGTTCCGCATGCGTATGTAAGCTATATAACACCATTTAAATGTATTCACAAAGTCTATTAAAAGTGTCTGATGCCGAGAAGCTAAAAGGACAGAAGAGATGCATGGAAAATTAATCAATGAGTAGATGGTAACAATAGGTCTGAGAATTGAATCATACAGGGAAATAGATTTACTTCACATTGTGAAATTAATGATTCAATTATATGAGGTATGCGGCTTCAATTATACGGGCATACTAGCTTTAATTAGACATTATTAATCTTGTCATATAACTTGTACAGTTACAAAACAGCACGAACAAAGGTACACCTACCAGGCTTCCAGCCAATCGAGGCCCTAGGAAGATAATAGAGAATACAGCTGTATTACAGTATGGAAGAGGGAGACCACAGCCATTTCATTCCACCGGTTGTATCTAAACTGTTGATGATCACTAGAAAACCACTGACCAAGCTAGAAGGAACATTTCTTATTTAGCAAATAGTAGAATGCTGCAAGCGCCCAGAGAGACTGGCAATAAAATAAAAACGTAATAAAATTGAAAAAATGCACATTTAGCGATAAGATTCACATATAACATTTGGGTTTATGTGGAGGCCAGTTTAGCAACAATTGAAACTGTGTTAATTACTTTGCTTTCCACACAAACAAACACACACACACACACACACACACACACACACACACACACACTCACACTTCTACAAGCACCAGATTCAAACAGATTTTCAAGCCTCAGCTTCTCCTGTAAAGTAACTGTACATGTTTTACGCCAAATGCAGGTTAGCTCCACATTACAGTACGGTAAACATATTGCCTCTCCATCTCCGTGACAGAGTCACATCAGCATTTTCTGCTGAACCTTCGGCCAGAAGAAGGGAGACCAGGGGGATGTGATCAAAGTTACTCTTTTCTTCAGCTGGCAGCAGAACTCATGGCCACAGATGTGTTCCGACAGACGTCAGTTACATTCTAAAGACCGCCTCGGGATTCCATTACCCAGAGTTCTATCATGGAAGAGAACTCATTGGCAGCGATGGAGCTTTATGAAGAGCTGCAGAGATGGACCCTATCTCCTCTCCAGCAGTGTGCTCCTGCGTTCTTGAACGGCACCCGAGTCCCTATGTAGTACACTATTTCTGGCCATAGGGCTCTGGTCAAAAGACGTTCATCAGATAGAAAATAGGGAGTCATTTGGGATGCCCACTTTTTGGCTCAACCGAAATGTCTGTGGAATACATTAAAGGCTTTTGCAGAGCGGAGAACTGCACTATCTCCTTGTAGTGAATTACCTTGTATCGCTCATATTTTTCATGATATCTGTGTTGTCGGCAATGGCCAGACATGGAAACAATGTTTACTTTGAATTGTTTCTAACAAACAGTGGAGATCCCAATGCAAAATGTATTTGTATATATATGGCAGAACATATTCCCTCACAAATGCATACATTTTTCAAAACTAATGTTGGTTCTACTTGGTCGCCAAAACATGAGTTTAACACACGGTCCATTTTGTTATATGTATCAATACAGTTACACCAGTCAATAATACAAGTCCTTGGTGTTAGCGTTCTCAAGGTGCGATAACTTTATTTATTGCGCCTCTTAACCTCATAAACCGCTTTTGCTTCATATAGTAGGAGAAATGAAAAGTGAAGTGACAACACTAACCTACACAATACTTATGGTATGCTTTACACATACAAAATTAGCTATTTCTATTTTAAGTACAATTTTATTACAAAATATTTACTACAAAGGCCTCCTATTGCAATACGATTGGATTCTTCCTTAGATGTTGTTAACATCTTGTCAATCAGAAACAGGTATGTAGTTATGCTCCTGAGTGAAAAAAGGATACTTTGTACCATGTCAGCCAATTGTGTACTACATCACACATTTCATATATTACGACATGCAAACAAAAAAGTGTTTCTTTTTTTTGTGTAACATAGCATGCAAATGGATTTTTAAAATAAATAACAATTTGTAAATGTATCAAATTGGTACAGTATCATCCAATATACTATTTTAAAACAAAAATAAGCACTGGTAAAGTTGATATATAATAAATGTTAATAGCTTGGAGGCTACGTACATTAACATCCCATGATAAATACCTACCGGTTCAATCTGTTATTTGTTTTGTCCTTTATTTCACGGTGGAGTGGAGTAATGAGACCAAGGTCTCTATGAATAAAAGCGGAATTATAGATTACAAAACAACACACTCTCTGCTTGTAAAAGTAATAATGATGTTTTCAGGTTAGCATCATGTGAGGACCTTGGGGTTTACTAAAAACAGTTGCTCAATCTGGGTTTAATTACTTACAATATGAATCTGCCGTGGCAGATTCATATTGGACATAAATGGTAGTTGTGCTGTTTTGAGCCTGTTTTACAGGCTGTCCTGCCTCCTTAGTGACCAATCATTCCCAGACATCCCCCAGTAAAACAAATTCATACCGATGGGGCATTAGTGTCCTTTTTAAAAGGGGATCCATTATTGCAATTAGGGAGTTTTGCTTTGACCACTCAAATCAGTGGTGGGGATTGGCTGGAGACAGATACAGAACACCTGAGGCTTCACCACGCCCCCTGATTCTTTGATTAGCTGTAGCGTTCCTTCCCGTGTAATTGGTGCGTTTGAATCAGAGCACTGTTCCGTAATGTTCCAGTTAGTTTGGGACTCTGTGCCGTGGGTGGTTTTGGAACCGCTCCTAACCACACTTTAGAGTGTGGAGAATTATGTACACCAGTACAAAAGCCCGTTCACCCACATTTATTTCTGATTCATGTGTTTTTTCAACCATGTAAGATCTTGTAACTTTATATTCAATATTGGTTCAACAGCCGGGTGCTTATCAAGGCATGCCATAGTTACTCCAGGGAGTTGGTTGCCTACTACAGTGTTCTGCATACCAGTAGAAAATGGCAATGGGTTTAGCAGGGACAATTTTTGTGTTTGTACGCATGCAATGCCAGAATTGTATGTTGAATCCTACGGGCACTAATATGTTAAAAGTTATGCATGCATGACTAGTTTACATGACTACATTAGTGCTACATGGCAAATAAATATATGAGACATATTGTATAATTCAATTCAATTCATTTAACTAGAACAAAAAAATGTGAACACATTACTCCAGTACTAGCCTCTGTACACTGGCTGCCTGTTAGGATTACGGCTGATTTTAAGGTTTTATTTTTAACCTATAAATCAATACATGGACTTGCTCCTACTTACCTTGCTGAAATGATCCAGCCATACATACCTAAACGTAACCCTAGATCGCAAGATGCAGGCCTTTTAATTGTACCTAGAATTTCTAAACAAACAGCCGGAGGCAGGGCCTTCTCTCATAGAGCTCAACTACTGTGGAATGATTTGCCAATTAAGGTTAGAAATGCAAACTCAGTGCAAACTTTCAAGTGTCTACTAAAGACTCATCTCTACAGCATGGTCTATGATTAAGTGTAGTCTGGCCCAGGGGCGTGAAGGTGACCAGAAAGGCTTGATACTGTCCACCCTTGCTGTCTTGCCAGGTGGGCTCTCATCGCCAGTGGGATGCCCTCCCTCCAATGCCATTCGGGGGCGGAGTCACTGGCTTGTTGTTGTCTCTCTGTTGTGCACTTGTGCAATTGGGCTGTACTCTGCTGGCAATACTCGGTCCTCTTTCAGGGTGGTTGCGGTTGGTGGGGGTCCCTTTGGTTGATGCTTGGCAAGGTGCGTGGATTGATTTCCTGCCTGTTGGGCCCTGTCCGGGGCCTCCCCCGGATAGGGCCACAGTGTCACTGGACCCCCCTGTCTCAGCCCCAAGGTCTTACTCTGCTATATTATTGTGCTGGGGGAGTAGGGTCAGTTCTCCTTCTCCACTATAAATCCCTGTAGATCTAAGGAATGCATTTTCAAACTTTTCCCTGTCTCCTGCCGTTTTAAATTTAGGAGGACATGAGGTCTTGGCCCACACCTGAGGAGTACCAGGCTTGAAAGACCCGTTGCTGTCCCTGTCCAAAGCCCTCCTGGTTGTGTTGCAGATCAAGACGATACCTGACGATTTCAGCTGCCACTGTGCTGACACCTCCCCCCTCCCCCGTGTTGTCCCTGTCCTTGTCCATCTGGTCATGCTTCTGACCTGGACTAAGTTTAAATAGACTCTGGACTCAGCCCACATGCATTTATTAATTATTACAATTTGTACTCTTAATATGTTTACCCGGCACAGTCAGAAGAGGACTGGCCACCCCTCTGAGCCTGGGTCCTCTCTAGGTTTCTTTCTTAATTTCGGCCTTCTGAGGGAGTTTTTCCTAGCCACTGGAATTCAACACTACTGTTGTTTGCTCCTTGGGGTTTAAGGCCGGGTGTTTTGTAAAAGCACTTTGTGACAACTGCTAATGTAAAAAGGGCTTTATAAATGAATTTGATTGATTGATTGAACTGAAATTGGTTTTTTTTTAAATAATTGTCTTTCCTGAGGTGCTTCATGCATTTTGAATTCAAATAGCTCAACTGCTTAGAACACAAAAGCACTAAAAGTGCAAACAATTTTGATTTTGAGCAACTTTTACTATTTTAAATACAGACTTCAAGAGTTTGGAAGTTTGATGGATTTTAGCAAAAGCAAGAAGATGCCTTCTTAGACTTGGACACATAAAATGTGTATCTACGTCCTGGAGGATTTTTACTTATTGTGGTGAGTGTATGTGATGTCCAAGGCTATTTGTTCCCCCTTTTTCCTTACTTGTCATTTATAAATGTCTCTGAGGGGTTCTTGGCTTTCTCCAATAACCTACAAACAGACTTTTATGACCATGTTCAATGGGTTCTGATTTGTGTTCGCTAGACCACAGAGCTACCACAAAATATTGAAAGCAAGAATGGATCCTTCAAAGCATTTCTAAAATGCTTTGGAAGATGAAATGGTATATAATAACTGTCTTCAATTTACCTGGAAAGGAGGGCAGTTTGTTGACTTTTAGAAAGAATTATTTTTTGTTCCACTTAAAAAAGAGTCTTCCATGCCCCTCTGAGATATCTGTGTCCAATACTGCCATCTGACTACTTAATGAAGGTCCTCTATGGTACAAAGGTCTTATTCAGTGGTGTAAAGGATGAATAACACCGGTGAGATGACAGAACCTTGTAGTGAACAAGGAGAGATGGTTGTGTACAGAGTTTTTTACAGCAGCTTTTTGTCTGCACCTTTTGACCTATTTAGTGAGGATGGGACAGCATACAATGCACTTGAAACCATCCTGCCATATGTTCTAGCCTCATCCAGGTGCTGCAATAGGATCACGACATCACCACCCCCTGCTGCTTGTCAGTAACAAATGGTTGCTAGATCAAATCTCCAAGCCAGCATGGGGAAAAATCTGTATCTCAGCCTGAGCAGGCAAGGTAAACTTAAAAGTTTCTGAGAATTACTATGTTCGAAGTTAACTTACTCGGTAAAATAAGGGTCAGAGAAAAAAAAAGTTAAAAAAACATAAACAAATGTAAGAGAAAATAAATGTAAAAAAGAAAAGCGAGTGTGAGTGCATGAGGTGACTCGTTCTGTAGCTGGAGGAGTATCAACCTTTCAAAGCTCTTCATTGTTAAAGACAGTAAGACTGTACTCTGTTGCAGGTGGGGCAGCTCTTGGCTCTGGTTTCTCATGTACTGGACATATGGTGTTAGATTTCCATATTGTTTAGATGAAATGTTCTGCCAGAAAGCGGTTAAAGAGCTCCAAAAAAAACATTACATTTGCTTGTAGCGCAAATTAGGTAGGCAACCAGTGCAGTTCTCTGGTTTTGTTATTTTTAGGTAAAATACACCTTCAAAATCTTTTGCTTACCGCTCGACAATTGTAAGAGACATTTTGAAATTAATTGGGGTGGTGGGCTGATGGGCAGGGATGTCTAAGTTTTGAGGGGCGCGGGTTTTTGTTGAGGCTTGTGTGTGGAGGGGAGCGCAGTCTGTCTTTTGATATGGTTTATATTTGCCATTATGCAGATTTTACAATTCATTCATTAATTTATATCCATCGTAGGCAAATGTCATTACCTGCTTGCATGTGACCCCCCTGTCAATGTCTGTGGAGTTCAATTATAACAGATATTCTGAAAAGAGAAAGTTTTAGAAGTTTTGGGAAAATGGTAAGGGACTCTGCTGTCCTAGCCTCAAGGGTAAGCTAGTTCCAATAATTGGAGTGCCAGGACAGAGAACATATTATTCTTCAAAAACATGTTTTTTACTTCCTCAGTCACCACGTCTTCTGACTTAAGTTTACTCTGAAGTCTATTACAAACAAACTATGCCTAAAGACTAAAAATTAACTTTCCAAGTTTGTTGGAGACCTCACAAAAAGCTAGGTTTGGCCACCCATGAGGCCATGTATGGTGGCTAAGGCTTCTGTATGTTATCAAAGATCTTAGATTATGAACTACTACAAAAGGCCTACATTAATGTAAATTTTGGAAATTGTCCAAACTCATAAATTCCACATTTTTTAAGGGGACAGTCTTTCTTCTCGATGAGATAAATATCTAGCTAGCTCAGCTATGTCATTTGGTAAGTACTGGTGGCTGGAAAGTTTTTTCCCAGGATGCACTGCCAGTTTCTTCCAGAGTCTTGCCTCCATATGGAGCCATGCCAGTACTGTTAATCTCTTGACTAAAATAATGACAAATTATTATATTGGGTAGATGCTGGTTGGGTAGATGCTGGATTTTCCTTTACTGAGGTTCTGTTTATTTAGTGTCCCCATTAAGACATGCACCTTCAATTTCATGGCAAAGATACCCCCATTGACCTGGTAACCTTTCAGCAGTTGGGGTCCTAGCTAGCTATGAGACTGTTGAGACTTCTTGTTTGCTAAGTCTCAAATGGCACCCTTTCCCCTACTTAGTGCCCCATATTTAACCAGAACCTATTGTCCTGTACCACCATTTGCGCCTTTTGCCTCCATCAGTTCTTAGAGTGCATCAGAATCCGCCTTTTATCATTCAGGATGCGGAGAGAACACAGAACCATTTGCCCACAAATCTGTCGGTACCATTGTCAAAAATCGCAGTGACAACAACGACGGCAACATAAAGGCTAACTGAGCAGGCAAAAAACCCAATACCCAGTTAAACTGTCAAAGTTGTCTATCCGACGATGCCGCTAAGTTATGTCAATTTGAAATGCTGAATGAAACCGCTGTTACGTCTGCGCAGTCCTCAGAGGACCTGCCAAAAACAGCACACTGTTCCTTATATAGTGGGCCCCGGTCCATTCGGTGTACCACGAAGGAAACAGGATGGCATTTGGGACACGTCTTTAGTGGGCGTCAGGCTTGTATACTCCTATTGAGGTGGGGGGGGGGGGGGG
>JACXGI010016298.1:0-16121 GCA_016801175.1 Esox masquinongy | reverse complement strand
TTTCTGAGGTCCAAGGTCAACGCAGCCGTCTACCAGGAAGTTTTAGAGCACTTCATGCTTCCTGCTGCTGACCAACTTTATGGAGATGCAGATTTCATTTTCCAACAGGACTTGGCACCTGCACACAATGCCAAAGCTACCAGTACCTGGTTTAAGGACCATGGTATCCCTGTTCTTAATTGGCCAGCAAACTCGCCTGTCCTTAACCCTATAGAAAATCTATGGGGTATTGTGAAGAGGAAGATGCGATACGCCAGACCCACAATGCAGAAGAACTGAAGGCCACTATCAGAGCAACCTGGGCTCTCATAACACCTGAGCAGTGCCACAGACTGATCGACTCCATGCCATGCCGCATTGCTGCTGTAATTCAGGCAAAAGGAGCCCCAACTAAGTATTAAGTGCTGTACATGCTCATACTTTTCAGTTGGCCAACATTTCTAAAAATCCTTTTTTTGTATTGGTCTTAAGTAATATTCTAATTTTCTGAGATACTGAATTTGGGATTTTCATTAGTTGAATATAATATCCAAGTTTCACTTTTTGAATGGAATTACTGAAATAAATCAACTTTTTGATGATATTCTAATTATATGACTAGCACCTGTATAGACCAAAAAGACTCATGTCATCCTTCTCATCTGCCTCGGAGGAGGAGGAAGATCAACTACACCTCTCCCCTAAAAAAAAAGGAACATCAAGAAGGCTGCTCTTAAAGCCCCTCCTCCTTTGCAATTTCTTGTGAGACCGAAGACAAACCACCAAAATTGCACCAGTTGTGGTAAGCTTGATACAGAAGGGGCAAAAGGGAAAGATATGAATTAACATGATACTAATTTTGATGTTTGTTCTTTAAGTCACTAGCCCTCCCAGTTCCAGCCATCTGAGTGGAGCTGGTTCACAGGTCAGACCAGCATCAGCCTTTCCAGGACGTAGGTGTCTCTTACAGATGGTTAAAAATATTGTACTTACTCTGCCTTTTATATATTTAACCTATTAAAAATACATTTGCATTATTTTTCTTCTTTATCCAATCACAACAGTGAGTTGGATGGATGAACTGGAGACCAGCTCATCGGCAGTTAGGTAAAGGCCGGGGGGCGCGAGAGTGTGTAGAAACGATCCTAAATATGTACATACGAACAAATTTAGGGTTAATCACAGATTAGTCTAAGTATCTTTACCAGGACCGAATTACAATGGTTTGTACATTAAGTAGTTTGTTTGAAACGGTATACTGCTAGGTATGCATTTGAACACGCATAAAGCATCTAGCCAGATACAGTGTGTCATGAGTTTGGGGAGAGTTCGAGTCTTAAATAGACATGGTGATTAACCTACATGGTGATTAACCTACCAGAACACAGGTGTGCACAATGAACATACATATAGACATGTCACGATCCAGGGCTGCTTGCAAACCAGAGCATGGCACCTGGACCGTGACACAGCTTGATCACTATTTTCATATCTTCTATTTATGTCCTAACAGCGAGTTGGAGGCCAGGAGTGGAGGTCCAACCTACCACTTCAAGTCAAATGGAAGAAAGTAACACTCCCGGAAGTTGGTTGAACGAGTATAACACAAAACGACAATCCTGTAGTCCTGTTATACTTTCAATGGTACTCAGTCCTGTCCTTGTCTCTTCTTCTAGCTCCAAGACCTTGTTTTCCGACCTGTGAGCAAAGTGTTCCACACAACTGTATAGGTAAGACTTTGATTTGTCTGAAATACCATTTATTTTTTGATCTGCATGAAACTTAGAAGTTGTCACTATGATCATATCTAGACATATTATTATGCAGAATATTGTCTAGAACATTAAAAAGTATTGTTGAAGTATTGACTTCTCATCTACAAACACCTGATTCTACTAAAACGTTAGACTAGTATGGCTACCTCTAACAGTACGAGTGTGTAGTATTAATAATGCTTTGTTTGCATTTCAGACCTCAAAGCTGTCCTCAACAGGGAGACAGAATGTTAAGCAGGCGGTGTGGCGTGTTTGCGGGAAGGTCTTGACACCGGACATGGCAACCCAGTTGAACTGTTGCGGGAGGGGGCAGAAGACTGGCATCCGGTCAATGCCAGTGAAAGACGTTATTATGTGTAGGTTATACACTTGCTTATTTTTATAGAAATTAAACCGTGGTGGACAAAACCAACTCATCATTGGAAATGTGGATGCTGCCCATACTTAATGCAATCCTTCATATTTTGTCTCCAGGTTCTGCTCTTAAAAACCCACGGTTTCCAGGAGTAACAGAGGCAGAGGTTGAAAGGGCAGTTCAGAACTGGCTATGGCTGAGCCAAGACTGACTCGGGGGACGGCAGCGGAATTAAGGAGAGACCAGCAGAAGAAGAAGAATTTACACAATTGTTGGGCGTTTTTATTTAAGTTGCTTTTTGTTTTTGTAAAATTGTACTTTTTGTAAATAAAGTTCATACTTTAGTCTTTATCTTGTCACTTCACTTTGTAAGCAGTCGATCTATTAAATGTCGGCAGTCAATCTATTAAACGTCGGCAGTAGAGCTAATATAGGTCGCAGTAGAGCAATTATACGTCGGCAGTAGATCAAATAAAGGTCGGCAGTAGAGCTATTATACGTGGGCAGTAGATCAATTAAACATCGGCTGTAGAGCTATTAAATATCGGCTAAACGTCAGCGGAGAAGCGGGAAGCGTCGTTCAAACATCGGCGGAAGTGAAAAATCAACGTCTACTCGACGTCTTGCCCATGAGCAGCCGACGTCTATACTGCATACCGTCGACATCGGTAAGACTTGTGTGTTATCTGGGTGGTGGCTGTAAGGAGATTTTTGCAGACGCAGTATAACCGTTGTCCAGTATATACAGTACAGGCCAAAAGTTTGGACCACCTTCTCATTCAATGCGTTTTCTTTATTTTCATGACTATTTACATTGTAGATTCTCACTGAAGGCATCAAAACTATGAATGAACACATATGGAATTATGTACTTAACAAAAAAGTGTGAAATAACTGAAAACATGTCTTGTATTTTAGATTCCTCAAAATAGCCACCCTTTGCTTTTTTGATAGCGCTGCAAACCCTTGGTGTTCTCTCAATGAGCTTCATGAGGTAGTCACCTGAAATGGTTTTCACTTCACAGGTGTGCCTTGTCAGGGTTAATTAGTGGAATTTTTTCCCTTATTAATGGGGTTGGGACCATCAGTTGTGTTGTGTAGAAGTCAGGTTGATAGACAGCCGACAGCCCTATTGGACAACTGTTAGAATTCATATTATGGCAAGAACCAATCATCTAAGTAAAGAGAAACGAGTGGCCATCATTACTTTAACAAATGAAGGTCAGTCAGTCCGGAAAATTGCGAAAACTTTGAATGTGTCCCCAAGTGCCGTCGCAAAAACCATCAAGCGCTACAATGAAACTGGCTCACAGGAAAGGAAGATCAAGAGTCACCTCTGCTGCTGAGGATAAGTTCATCCGAGTCACCAGCCTCAGAAATCGCAGGTTAACAGCAGCTCAGATTAGAGACCAGCTGAATGCCACACAGAGTTCTAGCAGCAGACACATCTCTAGAACAACTGTTAAGAGGAGACTGCGCGAATCAGGCCTTCATGGACAAGTAGCTGCTAGGAAACCACTGCTAAGTAGAGGCAACAAGCAGAAGAGATTTGTTTGGGCCAAGAAACACAAGGAATGGACATTAGACCAGTGGAAATCTGTGCTTTGGTCTGATGAGTCCAAATTTGAGATCTTTGGTTCCAACCGCCGTGTCTTTGTGTGACACAGAAAAGGTGAACGGATGGATTCTACATGCCTGGTTCCCACCGTGAAGCATGGAGGAGGTGTGATGGTGTGGGGGTGCTTTGCTGGTGACACTGTTGGGGATTTATTCAAAATTGAAGGCATACTGAACCAGCATGGCTACCACAGCATCCTGCAGCGACATGCCATCCCATCCGGTTTGCGTTTAGTTGGACCATCATTTATTTTTCAACAGGACAATGACCCCAAACACACCTCCAGGTTGTGTAAGGGCTATTTGACCAAGAAGGAGAGTGATGGAGTGCTGCGCCAGATGACCTGGCCTCCACAGTCACCGGACCTGAACCCAATCGAGATGGTTTGGGGTGAGCTGAACCGCAGAGTGAAGGCAAAAGGGCCAACAAGTGCTAAGCATCTCTGGGAACTCCTTCAAGACTGTTGGAAAACCATTTCAGGTGACTACCTCTTGAAGCTCATCAAGAGAATGCCAAGAGTGTGCAAAGTAGTAATCAGAGCAAATGGTGGCTACTTTGAAGAAACTAGAATATAAGACATGTTTTCAGTTATTTCACACTTTTTTGTTAAGTACATAATTCCACGTGTTCATTCATAGTTTTGATGCCTTCAGTGAGAATCTACAATGTAAATAGTCATGAAAATAAAGGAAACGCATTGTGAATGAGAAGGTGTGTCCAAACTTTTGGCCTGTACTGTATATATATTGTGTGTGTGTGTGCGCGCACGCGCCTATTGGTGTTAACAAAACGTTTACATTTTTATTCATACACCGCAATGAAAACAAATAAAACAAAAACACGCTATTCTTTTCTTTCTTTTAAAACAAGTAATCTTTTCCTATAGTTGGAATGTTTTGAAAATATTTATATTGGTTGTCTCATCGTATTGCTTTGAGCATGATTGGTTAATCTGATTGTCATCCAGAAATCTGGGCAATGACAACTGTGCGCGCCTCTCACCGGTCAAGTTTGAAAATATGTCTGTTTGAATGGGTATGCTGCTGCTGGGCTATTCAGTCGGTGGACTAGATCTTACACAACACAATTCATGTTAAGTGAATCAGATTTATGATCATTTGCTGAATGGTATAAATTCACTAGAGATACACATGAACACAGTTTTCTAACAGCTGTTGTCATCATGTTATTGACCGATTGAATGTGATTGTCTATCTGTATCCATCTAGTAAATAGCTAACTGGCCAGGCTAGCCTAGCTTGAGTAGAAAAAACGTGGCAAGCTGATGAAAAGTTACTGACATACTTTTCTAAACTCGATCACTCTGCCAGTAATAACTGTGTTTTATTGGCAGCTTAAATTTTTTCAAATACTTTTATCCTTAAACTGTCTGTAGAAAAAGAGTTTGCTGTTGTAGCTACTAGCTGGCCAATTCACTCATCTAGTTATCTTAGCTAGGCTATCTAGCTAACAGAAATATCTTCATGTTTATGGAAAGCATAGGAGTTTACTAGCTAACGTTATCATGGAAGACAACCAGCCATTATGAAACCACAGGGATAGGGAGATATTCACAACTTCTTCACATAAAGATGCCAAAATATGGTGGTTAATAGTGAGTGGGTATCATAGTTTAATTTTCTTCCTGCAGGACCTTGCCACTGCCTGTCCCACCCTAGTTAGATTGATCAGCTTGGTCAGATATGATCTATTTTACATCAACACCTGTTCTTTCCATCCAAAATGTGAACTTCCATAAACATTGTGTATCCTGTTTGTGGAACAATAAGACAACTTAGGCTAATCCTGTCCTTGATTAATGAACATTATCAATTAATGAATCCCAAGCAATACCCCTGCTGTAAGTTGTAATGAATCAAAATGTATATAAAGTTCCATGTACTTTAATACAGAATATATACATTAACTGATACTAATTCTAATTACAGAGACATGCTCATCAAGGCAAGGTGATGATTGTCAGAGGGGAAAGTAAGTACAAAAACCATACTCAGAGGATGAATGTGATTGTAAAGGAGACATTTTTAAGAAAACATTTTTTTTTGTGTGTGTGTGTGTGTGTGTGTGTGTGTGTGTGTTTTCCCCTCTTGATCCAGTCGTTTTGGGAATGAGAAGTCTCCTGCCAAAAGATCGAAAGAGGTAGTGAGTATTCATGTCATCCTTACATTAAGACAGTGAATAGATACCGTGTACACTAGTGGCCATATTATTGTCAGTTCGTCTGTACATGTTAATTTTATTAGTTTTATCAAGAATTGACAATAACCTAGAGATTGGTTATTTTTGTGGTAGGAAACGTGATCACAGAGGCAGAACATGCAAACTCCGCACAGAGGCACCAGTCTGGCTCAAACCCTTCAGACAATATTTTACACATCTATGGTGTTCTTGAGTTTTAGGTCATAGCCACTCATTCTGACAGAGCTGTACAATCCAGTACAGTCCAGTAGTGCCTCAAACACTATGAACCTGATTCCCTATTTTCTAAGACTTTTGGCCTGGTAGGATTTGTAACACAATGGCGGTGCGCAGTAATGTAGGTCAGCTGTTCATTGCCACAAAATTATCCAGGAAGTATCTGTGCAATCCAATGGCCACTGTAATATGCTTTCTGTGTAAAAACCTATAACTTTGACTGTTTTAAACTTCAAAATATGCACATTTGATAGCTGAATTAAAAACTGTTTCAAACTTCAAAATATGCACATTCGATAGCTGAATTAAAATGGACTTGATAAAACACTCAGTTAACGTGGCACCAATGGATGATAACTCTCAGACTGTTAGTCGTGTGAGTAAAATATGATCTGGACAAGTCATTGTCATGTCCATCAATGTGAATAAGACGCAGGTTAAAAAAATCAACTTTTTTGTTTTACAAATGTTTCCTTTCACTACACAGAAATATATGATACAACTTGTGATTGTCTTGGAGAGGTGTTATATTTGGCCCAAACCTGTTATGTATGTTAAGCTGCCTGTTTCTCAATAATTTTTACATTCCCTTTTCAATCACTGATACAGTAACTGCAAATGATAAACTTGCATAAGCGGAGCCGGCCTAGTAGAGCGAATATCGCTTACTGACTGAGTGAGTGACTGGCTGACTACCCCTTGTTAAATAGCGTAGTGGTTAGAGACGCAGACTACGGACCAACATGTCCCGTGTTTGACTCCCGTCACAGTCAAAACATATTATGCCTTAGGGTTTGTTCAGGACAGATACAAACTTCACTGGGTACAACCTTCAGTAGCTACGTAATAGGAAGCCTAAACTAAAACAGTTCTGGTGGATATTAGGATTTGTTCAGGATAGACAAACACTTCGCTGGCTACACAATTCAAATCATCTTTTCACTTGACGAAAAAGTCTGTTATCGACACCTGTATCAATAGTTATTGTATAAATGCCATTCACAAATGGCTAATAAGCTGTTAAAATGGCCAGTGGCAAAAGTCATACATTTCATAGATGCTATTTGTGGTGGAGGTAAACTTAATAAGAAACGTTACTCAGTTTAACACAATACTTAATGGTGTCTAGCGACATATTGAAGCTCGGCATGATGTTAATGATCTAATGTTGAAATGCTATACCAACTCTCGGCAGATGTGTAGCTCCGTGTTGTAGTGGTTGAAGACACGGTCTCGTATGTGGGAACCCACCCGGGTTCAAATCCAGGGAGGGCATCAATGATCATCACTTTTTATTGCGGGCCGGCTGAACTAGGTTTGCCTGCTTTCTTTTTTCTTTTACCTTGATATGATACATCTGTGATAATTGTCCATTGTTGTGAATCCACGTCTTCCTCCTTTTGGTGATTCACATTTTTCTGGTGGGAGTGCTGACATGCATTAAGTTTGTTTAAAGAAATGTTAAAATATGAAATCCTTAGTTTGTCCTTATTTTCTGTTTTTTTCCCCCTAGCTACACCAGGGATGGATCCAGCTGATTACTGGCAATTTGGAGGAGGATTGTTCTTTATCTGCTGCATTGCACTGTCACTTCTGGTACAGATTCATTAACCTTTTGTGCTATGTTTTGATTTTACTTTATTTGTAATTAAGTTTCCAATTGCACTAATTGAAACAGTGAAACTCTTGTAGATATATCAATTTCTTTTTTATTTCTTCAGTATGTTTTCAGTTGAGGATATTTCACAGTAATCTTAAATCTTATATTTTATGAGAATTTTAAGAAACTTCTACTGTTAACCAGTACAGTAGTTTAAATATTAATAAATTAAATAATTAATTTAAGGTTTGTACTGTAATTCTACAAAACCGGATTCATTATTGTATTTTAGATTGTACGTTTTTAACATGACTTGACATATTTAAAGACTAAATCTAAACAATCAATGCAAGTTAAAGTTTGAGATGATTTTAATTTTGTCTTCCAAAATTATTTTACAATCTTGAGCATGTGTTAACACTTTATTGAAGGTTGTGTTGCTTGTAATAATTTAGGAAAAATCTCTAAAATAAGTTTTTTTTCTCAGCAAAACCTTTTATGAAAATGTCTGTAAATTTATTGTTGTTGCCCTTTATTAGGATATTTTACTTTAATTTTAGGGTATTTGTTTGGCAGCCATAGCTGCCAGTCATTTGACTTTTTTTTTAACAGTGTATTAATCTGTTTTGTACCGTAGTTTTATTTTTTCTTCCAAATTATTTTACAATCTTGAGTGTGTGTTAACACTATTGAAGGTGTTTGCTTGTAATAATTTTGGAAAAATCTGTAAAATAACAGTTTTTCTCTGCAAAACCTTTAATAAAAATGTCTGTAGATTTATTGTTTTTGCCCTTTATTTGAATTAGGATATTTTAATTTTAGGGTATTTGTTTGGCAGCCGTAGCTGCCAGTCATTTGACAGTTTTTTTACAGTTTTTTTTTTACAGTGTATGGGCTGGCACTCATTTTTAGATCTGAAGCAGTTGCTGTCTTAGATTATGAGCCCAGCACTGGCCAGTAGACAGATAAATTGTAATACCCACCAATGCCGTGTGAGAGGAGCAAGTGAGCTCATTAGTCTACACAGCAATACGATAATAATGGCAATCGGCTACACTGCAATACGACATTTAATGGCATTTAACATTAAGATGTATTAGCAATTATATATACACTGACTGGGTGTAATGCACCTGTTGTGATGGTGGTATTGCTTAATGTTGCTTTTAGGGAGGAGATTAGAGTGCAATATTAGCAAGAATAGTGACATTCTGAAACGTCTTTTATCTATAGAAAAGTGTTGTATTTAAATTAATAACTGTGCAGGGCTGCTTGTTAACGGCAAATATTTTGGCATGAGAAATTGGCAAATCAGCTAATACTAGTAAAGTTGGCCTCTTAAGGCTGGTTAAACAAAACCTCTCCATATTGTGTTTTGCATAGACTTTCCTCTCAACCGTGGGAAAAATTGTAAATGGGGGGTGGGATAGGGGTGGTGTGATGCACTCTTTACTGAAAAACTCATACGTAGACTAATATTGAAAGGTACAGAAAAGAGCATGCCGGCAGGACAATTTATTTGAGAGTGGGAGTGAGGTGGATTTGTGTGGAAGTGAGCGAAAATGCCACGCAGCAATGTTCTTGCTATGCTCCCTTTTCGTGGCTACCCAGCCTCACAAGGGTCTTTATTTGTAATACACCAACAGATTACACGACAAGTTATGAAAATTGCCTCACCAACTGATCCTCATCTGCGCAGGTTTTTCTCTAATCGGGTAGGAAAAAATTAGAGGATTTTCATTCATCGTCCTTATGCTGCCATCTCTTGGAAGTATATAGTACCTTCATTTGGAAAACATTTCTACAATGTCACTAAGTTTACAGACATCCTTACTAAACTGCTAATCAGAATTGTCCTATAACATCTAACATTTGCATTCACCATTTCAGAAATACACATGAATTTCCGATCACTGAACCTGCCTATGTTTCCCTATGGAAAAATGCTATACATGCGGATGACGCTGTCTACTTCAGTTCTCTCAAATGTATATTTTTAGAATTTTTTAAAAGTTGGGCACCATTCTAATCAGGAGGACTTTTAAATAAGATACGACACACCAGAGGGCTTTGCTGCCATAAAACACTAGTCACAAAAACATTTCCCCTATGGAATTCAAAGCTCCACCCATTGGTTTCCTATGGAGGGGCATGTCGGTCTTCAGAGGCAAACATCCTAAAATGTAAATTTTAGAATTTTTTTCAAGTGGGACATCATTTTAATCAGGAGAATCTTAGCTTTTTAATAAGATATGACAGTCAAGCGGGCTTTCATGTCATCAAACGCTATACTAAAAATAGGCCGATATTTTTTAAAATACTTCCACGTAACGCAAGTTTAAGCGCAATTAATACCATAAAGAACCAGATGTTTACTTCCTATATCAGCTGTTATTTTTCAGTTTCATCACAAAATAAATTTACAGTAATAAAATAAAAGAGGACACCTGTTTTGGTGCCATTTTGAAGAAATTTCCAGAACTTTCTTCCATTGCAGTATCAAGTGCTAGGATGAAACTGCCTCTCATGAGGACCACCACAGGAAATGTAGACCCAGAGTTACCTCTGCTGCAGAAGGTAAGTACATTAGAGTTAGCAGTCTTAGAAATTGGCAATTAACTGCACCTCAGATTGCAGCCCAAATAAAAGCTTCACAGTGGTCAAGTAACAGACACATCTCAATATTAACTGTTCAGAGGAGACTGTGTGTGTATCAAGCTATTTGACCAAGAAGGAGAGTGGTGCTGCTGCATCAGATAACCTGGCCTCCATAATCACGAGACCTCAATCCAGTTGAGATGTTCTGGGATGAGTTGGACTGCAGAGTGAAGGAATTGCAGCCAACAAGTGCATAGCATATGTGGGAACTCCTTCAAGACTGTTGGAAAAGCCTTCCAGATGACTACCTTATAAAGCCGGTAGAAAAAATGCCGAGAGTGTGCAAAGCTGTCATCAAGGCAAAGGGTTGCTACTTTGAAGAATCTAAAATATAAATGTATTTTGATTTGTTTAACACTATTGGTTACTACATGATTCCATATGTGATATTTGTTTTGATGTCTTCACTATCATTCTAGAATGAGGAAAATAGTAAAGATAAAGAAATAACCTTGAATGAGTCAGTGTGTACAAATGTTTCACTAGTACTGTACATTTGTTGTCCCAGTGACTTCATGACTGGCTACTTTGTTTTCGTATTTTCACAGGTCGGCGGGATGCAGCAATTGAGCTTAGCCTATAATTTTGTTGCTTAGCCTACAGCTAATTAGTGATGTATG
Source organism: Esox masquinongy (assembly GCA_016801175.1). Taxonomy (NCBI): domain Eukaryota; kingdom Metazoa; phylum Chordata; class Actinopteri; order Esociformes; family Esocidae; genus Esox; species Esox masquinongy. The sequence goes on along the minus strand of JACXGI010016298.1, from coordinate 5,080 downwards.
TTGTCATATGGTGCATACAGTTCAAATCGGACGTTTACGTACACTTTTGCCCAAACTATGTTGTCCACAATTGCACTTTTTTTAGAATGTGAAATGTCCGTATTATTGTAGAGAGTGATTTATTTCTGCTTTTGTTTCTTTTTTCACATTCCCAATGAGTCTGAAGCTGACATACACTCAATTAGTATTTGGTAGCGTTGCCTTTAAATTGTTTGACTTGGGTCAAATGTTTCGGCTAGCCTTCCACAAGCTTCCCACAATAATTTGAGTGAATCTCGGACACACGCCCATGCACTGTGTCTTTGATTTATGAAACTTGTTTCATAAGTCCATCTCCTCACAAGGAACATTTTTGCCAAAGGGATTCAAAGTCCCCCATATTAGATTTTCTGCCATTTTGGATTGTGTGAAAAATGCTTAAAATAAAACCCCTATTACACCAAATGTCTGATCTTCACGTCCTTTGATATTTGGCTTCTATAGACCAAGTTCTGTGAAAGACAGATATGCTGAACCCATACGTCAAAAAATGTGGTCGCTATTGACCAATAAACATTCAAATGGGTGCGGTTTTACACATATATATCAGACACAGTTGATGATATTTATAAAATCATTTGATGCACATGTCCACAACACCATTACAATGTAACGTATGCAAGTAAATAAAAAATTACCACAAGGTGGCGCCATAATAGCCAGATGGCATTATCTTTTTATCTACACTGACTGTGATTTACTTTTGGCGCACATAATCAGGGTAATGCATCTAGCTAATGTATGAACTATGGCTCAGTTTGGCCACATGGGGCACCATTGGACAAGAAACATCATTCATACTTTATTTTGAGAATATATGAATAGATAGTGCACATGGATCTCTCAAGGCACAAGTGGTGAAATAAGGCCAATAGTAGCTGAATGCTGAAACACGCTCAATGCTGCTTGCAGCTTTAATTATTATTATTATTATTCCGGCAGAAAAGCGTGTTTTTTGCACATTCCTGTGAGATAAAATGGCTTAAAGGTGCCCAAATTGTTATGGTAGTAAAAGGCCAAGGGCCGCAACTTCTGGTGCAGTGGCATGCATGTCGGCCTCATGGGGCCGCTGTCACAAGCCTCTAAAGTCGCACTTTTTGCAAGCTCACCATGCCCAACCCTTGTGACCTAGAGTCTTGAATATTGGTACATAGGTGTAGCTCCTCATGATGAACATTCTTGCCATTGGGACCCATAAAGTCCGCTATGATGGATTTTCTGCCATTTTGGAATTTTGGAAAAACATAAAAAATAACTCCTCTGGCACCAAATGTCCAATCTTCGCATACTTTTATACTTGGCATCTAGGGATCAAGGTCCTCAAAAGTTATAGCAGCCAGGCTAGTGCCATGTCAAAAAACATGGATGCTATTGACCAATTTACATGTCCGGGGGCGTGGTTTTGCACACATACAGACAAATCTCCTACAAGGATAATGGTATAATAATTCTACTTGGTGCATATGTTAACAAAGGTGATATGACAATAATGACTGTGAACATTTGTTTATCAACCACACAGTGGTGCTATTGAGGTTTCTCACATTTGCAAGGTCACCATACTCACCCCGTTTGAGATACTGCCTTGAAAGGAGGTAGATAAGTATACCTCCTCATAAGGAACATATTTGCCACTGGGACTCATTAACTTCTCTTTAATGGATTGGCAGCCATTTTGAATTTGTAAAAAACACTTTACAATCATCTCCTCTGGCACCTAAAGACCGAAGCCACTTTACTGGAAGCCAAGTAAGGTAGGTAAAATGTTCTAGTCTATAATCTGTCATTTGCAACATCAATAAAAACTAAATATCATGCAATTGAACAAAATAGTAAGGTAGACAATAATTGGGAACGGGGTAGTATTTTTAAAATATGTTGGGAATTTCAGAAATGGTAATTAATGACACGCTAGTTAACATTTTATGTCGCTAATAATCACAAAACATTGACCACTTGATAAAGTTATTATTTGGTATAAAAGAAGATATTTTTTGGTATAAAAGAAGATATTTTTTGAAACTGCTGCTGACCAGAGGCCTTTTTTGCTGGCCTAGTGATGTCAGAATCAGAAAATTATATTTTTATAATTTAATATATATTTTCATTAACGCTCTATGTATTTTACAAAGTTTGTTCCCATCAGTCTACTGATGTAGTTTCATTGCTTTTCTCTCCCTCGGTTGTGCTGTTTCCAGTGCAGCTCAGATAAATCATAGCTTTTATCCAGCTTTTATCCAATCAGATCATCCACATATGCTGTCTCCGGGTCAAAATCTACCATGAGGCCTATAGAATTTCGAGTGAATCCCATCTTCTGTTGAAGCAAATGGGGAGGATGTTGTTGATTGTCATATTCTTCAACCAATCAGATTTCGAATTTGCCATAATCACTCTGTTCTTTGACACGTAGCAGCCTTCTAGCTTGCCTAGTTTCCTACGTGTGCACTTTTCAGGTGGTGTGATCGAAGAGCCAGCTACCTAACTGAGATAAAACTAGTTAAGACGTATTGTAGGAACATCTAAGATTTATTTTAACTTTCTTTCGTGAAGTTTAGATTTTTAGATGTAGTGCTTTCCGTTAGATTTTTTGTTTAGATTTGTACTGAGCCCTGTTGTTTTTTAACGCACAATGGAGGAGAAGAAATTGATTTGTTGGTAGATTTACTGGCAAAGCCTTTTTCGAGAAAACATGGACATTATGAGGAACCAACCCCCCACCTAGCAGCCCTGTCCCCGTCAGGGAAAGGATTTGTGTGGCACTTTCAATCGATCAACTACGAAAAGTGCACCTGGCTTACACTGTCGAAGGAACATTGTTGTTGTGAGTACGTTCTTATTTCTTTGGTACCTGTAATGTCATTGATTTGGGCTTTTCGATGTCTATTTGTGTTGCAGGGTCCTGTCATACTGGATAATGGTACTGTACATCCTTGATTGTTTCATTCACCATGAATAAGCCTCTTGTTAAATCACTTTATTCCATTGTCACTGTGAATATGGGGTGGTTATGTCGAATGACGATAGCCTAATTGCCATAGCATTAGGCAGCCATACATGCTAGAATTATTAGCTTTCCATCCATCGTGCTGAAGTTACTAATCATTATTGGTAAGTAGGAAACGTGCCCCCCCACCCCACCCCCGGAAATCAAATGCCCGTCCAACAGGTTTGTTCTGGTTACGGATCTGTATCTACTCGACAGGTAAGCAGGTTAAGACTGTAACCTGCTAATAGTTTGTTTTAACCAGAAAGGTAGTAGATAAATGTAGCTGCCATTTAGATGTACAAAAGTTGGTCAGGAGCTAATGACTTTCAAAAGGGGATGATTACTTTATCATTTGAATTACGCTATATGGGCTTAGAAAATACACTGACATGCGGATATAGGGGTGTACCGATTTTGATTCTAGTTAGAAAATGTTTAGGTTAGATTTCGAACTGCGAAATTTAAGAATTTGTGATTCTGTGATTAAGTAACCGCACGTCATTGTGGCCACCTGTTACCACCTCCACGATATCCATGCAACTGATCGAGTATGGTTCATGTAAAGGAGTTGGTATTAAACGAATTGCACTCATTAAACCGTTAAAAACAACTATACCGCTCTATACTTGCAGGCCTATCATTTATTTAACGTCGGTAGCAACAGTAAGACCCTACATTAGAGATTAGTCAGCAACAATTAGACTTCCGATTTTCACGTGTTGCCTTCAAAATAAAGGTCTGTGGGGTGTCTATAATTTTTGTTGTGTAGGCTACATTTTCAATGGTAATCTATTTGGGGGAAATTATAAATTAAAATATATTACAATTTCAATAATACTTTACATAGGTTAAAGAATATTATAAGGTGGAGCACACTGAGAAATGGTTAGAGCTTATGTAAGCTAATTTAGAGAACATTAACATCAAAATAGGATTTTTTTTATATTAGATGTTTTTAATATGCTTGTGCTCATTTGCTTTGGAGATTGATTGTGAAATACATCTAGGGTTGCCACCTTCAATGTGAATAAATAAGGAACACCTTGCCAGCGGCCCCAAACCCGGGGGACACAAATGAAGCGGGGTCTGGGGGTCCTCCCCAAAGAGAGTGTCAGATGCTTAATTTCTTGCATTCTGGTGAATTCTTATGCACCAATTTGTTCTTTTATGCATCATTTTCAAAGTCCCCTGCTACTGTGAACATGAATGTAATGGAAATAGAGTAAATACGAGTAAAGAACAGTTGCATCAGTTATCTTAAGGATTAAAACATCAGATCATAGACATGGGCAAGATGATCGGTCTTTCAAAATAAACTATTTGGTATATTTGGAAGAAGCAAGAGCCCACCCTCCAGGAAGGATTAGGTAGCCTAGTTTTGTCTGTTGCTGTTCCCATGCTCTGGAATAGGCGCCCATCCCACATTGTCCCGTTCCACCATTGACAATTTTAAATCAAATTTAAAGACCTACCTTTTTTCTCTTGCTTTGTTTAGTCTTGCTCAGTTCAGTCTGAGGTTGTCCTTGTGTTTTTGTCAAGTCCACTCTTTACTTATTTTTAACATCCTCTTACATCCTCTTACTTTAATCTGTTGTTGGTTTTTTTCAGTTTCTCTTAACTGTTTATTGTATTACTTTGATTTGATTTTACATAATTTTAGTTGTCTTAAGTGTTTTCCATTTTAGTCTTGCCCTCTATGTATAATATGTACTATTGTATTATAGATGCTTCCCAATACTGTACTTCACTAATTACTGTTGGGGATGTAGGCTGGCTGTCTTGCCATCATCTGCAAATGCGATCGAAGATGTGCTTCACGTGATGTGATCACAAAGCACATCCAAGCAACATGAAGATTATTATCCACACTGGGTCTTTTGACATTCTACAAAGGAAAACTGGCTCTGAGATCCTGAAAAAGGATTTTTCTATGCTACTGGAGAAAATAAACAACTTTCAACAACATGTTTTCATCTCAGGCCCCATTCCAACCTTGGGGAAAGGAATTGAATCTTTTAGCAGACTCCTTGGGCTGAATATGTGGCTGACATC
>JACXGI010016296.1:0-16122 GCA_016801175.1 Esox masquinongy | reverse complement strand
ACACACACACACACACACACACACACACACACACACACACACACACACACACACACACACACACACACACACACACACACACACACACACACACACACACACACACACACACACACACACACACACACACACACAGTAACTCAGATGCAAAAGCTGTGTTCATGCATACATAAACACTGTTTATACTACATTTACATTGCAGCTCAAAGGATGTCTGAGACAATTCCATGTAAATAATGACGCCATCTGACCAGAGACAATGGCAACTGGATAATAAATGGGGACTAGGGAAATCCTTATATGTTCTGTCAACTCTGGGGTATAATCTACTCCACCGCGGTCGTATTGATGTACATCCAAAAGGCCTGAAAACTCTGCTGTATTTCAGTCCAACTTCAGACAAACATACATCAACCAGAGGAGAGAGGGTCAGACAGAGAAACTCATGGTAGAAAGGGCAGGGCTGTGGGGTCCAGAGAGACAGAGTAGAGGTTGGACGGCTCAGTCTCAACCCACATCCCCCGTTCCTCCCCAACCAAGCCAAACCACAGGAACCACAAGCCCACCCAGAACAGAACCACCTCACTGCATTATGATCGGGCCTGTCATGTAAGCTCACAGTGACCCAGAGGGGAGGTGCAGAACTGAGAAAGCGACCATACGGTACTCTGCATTCACTCCAGCCACCTCCGTCACCCACTAACCTATACCCCACATGGCTGCGCTGTGTCAGGAAGCTTGCCAAGTCTCTGTACACATTCAGTGAGCAGAGAAGGGGCCCAACATTGATGAGCCGTCTGCCTCAGTCCACACGCCCCCCCCCCACACACACAGCGCAGCACGGGAACGTTACATCCACCGCACCAGTTATTTGCCTTTCAGCTGTAACGTATTGTCCCCCCCAATCACAATAGAGCCAAAAGCCTGGGGAGTACAGCCTTGTTTAGTGGGGTGGGGGAGGAGAGAGGGGAGCTGACAACGCTTGTTCTTTTAGCCGTGGAAGGTCTGAGAGTGGCACTGTGATATCGGGCTCAGTAATCTAACGCCTTCAGTGTCTCAGGTACAATGGAGCTCCTTGGCTTCAGGGCCAACAGATGGGAGACTTACACTACCTCTGGTTATGTTTTACTTTGTTCTCTACTCTATTTCTCTCCCTTGTTCGCGCTCTCTCTTTTTCTTTCTTTCTCTCACTCTCGCTCTGTTTATGCCTGGCACACCCCCTTCTCTCTCTCTCCGTTACAGAGGAATGCCTAATCAGCCAGCACACCCTCTTCCAGAGCTGTGGAAAAACTTCAAAAGCTGAAGAAAAAAATGCCTCAGCCGGCAAGGCTACCGTTTATGGACGTGTTTTGAATGTCTCCAGGCTGTGTCTTTTGACACACTAAGTAGAGCAGAGCAATACACTCTCCATTCGATGCAATGGAGGGGCAATCACTCTTCACACCAGGAAGGCAGGCAGGCTGATGGAGCAGGCAGACCAGATCAAAGACTAGTTGAAAGTCTGGAGGTGAAGGGAACTGTGTGAACCACACAACCCAACAACCTCTCTCTCCACCTGACAGCTAGCACTATGGAAACCACAGACAAACAGATAGACAGACAGACACACTGACTTATAAACAGACAATCAAATGGACAGATGGAATTGAGCTGGTGGGATCATTTGAAACAACATGAAAGCAGACTCGCTGAGATTTGTGTGTGTTCAAGGGCCCAGGTTCTGTGATTGCGGTGGCCTCTCCATACATGTAATGTCTACAGCACTTCATAATCACACAGCTGTGGAGTGGACAATCTACCAGCTCATCTTCATCAACAGTGTGCTTTAGTTTCCTCCTAATGTGGATTAGCATGTGCGTCTGTATTCAGTGAACACTCACGCCTATGTCTCTCTTGAGGAAAATGTCAGGGTCAAGCAAGAGTTTCATAATGAAGAAGGTAAAAAGGGTCATTTGAAACTCAACTAGAAAAGTTTGTGAACCTTTATCTCAGACACGATCTACATGTATGAGGTTAATAACACGGGATGAATGCTCTCCTGTCCAGGCTGAAGGCTCTCTGATTCTCGCCTAACGAATGACATAACTAGGTTGAAATATAAGCGCGGCTGTCTTACGTACTGTGTCATGCTGTTTTTTTGCTTGGAGTATTAGAATGTCCACGAGCCTTCACATGCCAGTGGTTATCCCCACCAGGCGCTGTGGTGGTAGCTGGACAAACACAGTCAGACAGTCCAGTTTGGTTTCTCTGAACAATAGACAGATGGGGCAGATGAGGAGAACAGTTGATAGGGGATCCAGCTCCAGCTGCCTCTTCTTCCGGAAAAGGACAGACACGCACACACACACAGACACTCACTCACACAGGGAGATATACTCACACAGTTGTCTGTAGTCGGGCGGGTGACATCAGGGGGACACAGTTGTGTGGGGTTAGGAAGCCGTGTCTGAAGTAGCAGCTGTGCCTAGCATCAGGTGGGCACTGCCCTCGCATTAAAAGGTCGCAACTGCAACAACACAGGCAGGGGGAGGGCCAACATTGTCCTCTCCCTAGATAAGTGAGAGTTGCAACAAGCTGTGGCTCCAGGCCGGAGCAAGGCAACGCTGTAACGCCATCAAGACAGCCATCCTGTGTTCCAGAGTCACACGTTTTAAATCGCTAGCAAATTTGGATTCATTTATTTGGTCTCTGACTCCACATCTGTTTTTACAGACAATCCTGGCTGAAGTCCTTTTGCTTAAAAAGGGTTTCCTTAAATGAGGTTACAGTAGCTATAAACTGGTAGACACCCACCTAGCTAGCTTGCCAGTGGAATATGCTATGGGTTATGGACCTATCACTTAACATGACCAAACCTAGCAGCAGGTGACATTAGCTACAACCTACAATTTTGAAGGTAACCATAACACACATGCCTCGTTTCCACTGGAGCCAAACACTGGAGTTTTACCCTAAAGTCCAGAATTTTTTCTGTTTCCATTGACAGCGCAATGGGCCAGCGCCAGTCGGCCACTAGGCCGAGTAACCCGGCTCTCATTTGGTGCCAAGCTCCGGACTTTTGGGCGGGGTTTGCGGGTTGACGCGTTACATGCTGTGAAAATGCAGCATGTTGTTCGAATAGTTCGAATACATGTGTATCGTTTGCTTTAGGCTTCTCGTAATGGTTTTCATCCGATCTTATAATCAGATCCCTGATAAAATAAAGAAAAATAAAGCAACAGTACAGGGAAGCAAAGAACAGAAAGAGTTGGAATGACCGAAGGTGATACGATGCCATTGACTCAATAGAAAAACAAAGCGTTGAGACCGAGACGTAGCCTGCAGAACATATAACAACACACAATTGCCACAGAATTCTGCCAAATCCTTCCATTAGAGGCAGGGGCGCTGCCAGAGATTTTGGGCCCACTGAAAACATATCGTATTGGGCCCCACCAAATAATGTTTTAATATTTGTTTAGGGCCCCTGTCAGTCTCGGGCCCTTAGAATCATCCTAACTCCCCCCCCCCCATACGGCGCTCCTGATTAGAGGTAGATAGTTTGGACAAAATACTTATTAAACTAAATAATGAATACACTGGCTTACAGTTGCAGTGTCATGGGTGTACAGCGTAAGTGGAGAAGAAGCTGGAAATTAGTTTTATTACTGAAGTTCAAACAGCGTATTGTAAACAAACTGAGCATGGAGTTATTGTTTATTTTATTTTACTACCAGAAAAATATTGCCTTTTATTTTTCATAACCAGAAAACCAAATTGCGTTGATAATTTACTCCTCTCTCCCCACCTGAGCCCCTCCTTAAGTCCTTTGTATCAAATGTATAGTCGAAACAGGAAAGTCTAGAGCCAACGCTAGCATAAATCACTGGTGTAGCCCTGGTACCGGGGTACAGCACCAGTGGAAATGTGGCAACAGTGCCTCTCAAAAATACCCCCTCTCATTTTTCCATATTTTAGGTAACAACTTCAAAATCAAAATGGATTTAATTTAGAGTTTTTGCCACTCAAGACCAAAAAGTCAGTAATGCCAAAGCGAAAAATTATAGAAAATATAGAACAGAAATAAATTGATTGCATAAGTATTCACACCCTTTGCTGAAATGCACCTGAATGAGCTACGATGCAACCAATCGCTCTAAGAAGTCATGCAATTAGTTGAATGATTTCAGGTTAAAAACACTTGTCTCCGGACAATTCTTAACAAAAACTTCATCACGAAGGCAAAGGAATATTCATACTGCAACAACAGCCCAGGGGCTTCACAAAAGTGGCTTCCATGGGAGAGTGGCAAAAATAAAGACATTGTTGAAAAGAACTTGGCTAGATTTTAACAGAAGGCATATGCGAGACACTGAGACTGAGTGGAAGAAGATTCTATGGTCTCAAGAGACCAAAATAGATATTTTTGGCCTCAATGCTAAGCACTATGTTTGGCGCAAACCTAAAACAGCACTTCATCCTGGGAACACCATTTGTACCGTGAAGCATGGTGTTGGCAGCATTATGCTATGGGAATGCCTCTCAGCGACATGGACTGGGAGACAGGTCAGAACTGAGAGAAGGATGAATGGAGCAAAATACAGAGAGGACCTATAAGAAAAACTGATTGAAAGTGCATAGGACATTAGACTGGGGTGATTCGTCATTCAGCGTGACAGTGAACCAAAGGACACAGCCAAGACAATGCCCTAGCGTCTTCAGGACAAATCTGTGAATGTCCTCCGGTTGTCCAGTCAAATCCTGTACCTCAATCCAATTGAGAACGTGTTGAAAGAGTTGAACAATTTGCTTGAGCAATTTTGCAAAGAAGAATGTGCAAATCATTTTGTGTTGAAATTAACAAATCCCTCCTATACATTTTTGAAGATAATAAACATCTTTAACAATTGAACAGTTCATGTAGCTGGTATTTAGTTTTTTGAGTCAAGTCTCGTAATCAGACATTTAACTGCATGCGTCATATAATTAGGCACGCCAGGACATTCTTTTGTGTGAAATTGCATAAGCCCATAAACAACAACATGCCTTATGGGATTCCACTTCTCTAGCAGAGGCTGCATTATTGCACTTTCAAGCAATCCCATTGCTCTTTGCTAGATACGAGATAGCTCATTGCAGGTGGAAATGTTGCATATGACTTGAGACAATGGTGCAAATATTAGATTAGCTAAACAACCTTCAGAATGATAGTTATAAAAAAGCACATGCTTTCAGGGATTTTAGTTCAAGTCAATATAGAGAAATTCCGCATCTTAATCATTTGTAGCCATATTGTCTAATTATCCAGTGTGGCTCACAAATAACACTATCTACTGTGGCTCTACAAACACACCCAGCATCCATTCCTACTGACGGATATCACAGGGGGTGAGCCGAGCTAAGTGCCCTGCTCAAGGACACTTGAGTAATATATCAAATAATTCCCCACCTGGGAACCAAACCGACAACTTCACAGAGTACTGTAGCTCAGTGTGCATCCAGAAACACTACCATACCACCAAGTCGGTTCCTGACAGTGCAAACCCTTGTAGCCTTTTAATTCAGTTCTCTCCACAAGCACTTCATAAAGTAATGCACACTTCATTTTCTAGCCTTGTTAAGAAGATATGGAAGAATGATATGACTGTATATGTAGCTTTAGGTAGAATATATAATGTACAACACTGATGCTTTTGGAAGCAGAGTGAAGCAGAGGGGAAGAACAGGCCCGCGCATCACATTCCTGCACGCACAAGCACACGCACACGCACACGCACACGCAGACACAGACACAGACACAGACACAGACACAGACACAGACACACACACACACACACACACACACACACACACACACGGAAACAGAAATACATGCTATTCCGACATGGAATTCTCTGGAGGATAGGGGCTGCAGGGCAATCCAGCCCGCCACAGAGGAGAAGGAGCTCAAGGTGACACTCAGAAAGGGAGGGAGGGAGCCAGACAGGATGTGAATTCTCTGCCACTGTTAGCACTTAAGGTGGTAATATCAAAGGCAGCTGGTATAATAGCCAGTTGAACAGGGTCTCTCACCGTGTTCCAGCCAGTCAAACTAGTCCCTCATGCAAATCGTACAGTGTCTGACCAAGATGAGAGAATCATTCTCTTCACTTAGCTCTATCAACTCATCTTCTGAAAGGGATATTATACCATCACCGACACACCATATCAACATTGAGATAACGTCCAGCAGCCAGAAGACTGAATGCTAGTTAAACGCTCCTCACCAGGAGAGCATCTATCATTTCCATGAGTCTCCTAGCAGACATTTACACATGCTGCGTATAGTAATGACTGGAGCACTTCCCATACGCCGACTCCATCATCACCGCTTCCAAATGCTGTATCGTTAATTAGGATTCACATGGTCAATTACCTTAGATATCGTGTGTCTTAATTAGCCTGCTTTCCCAGTGACAGTAAAGCCCCAGATGCAGACATTTCATTAGAATCAGAGCTACGTCAAAAAAGGTCTGGTCACTGGGGGGAAGGTATCTTGTCTGTCCATGTAGGACAGTCCTTCATTTCTCAATTAGCCCGGCCAGGTACCTGTGGTGTTCTAAGTAATGAATACTGTCTAGTGCAGCTTTTCTCAAACACAGGTCCATGGACCAGAACTGGTACGTGGAGGAATGCCTGCCAGTCCGTGGCATATTCCACATTAAAAAGTCTGACAGATTGCATTGCCACTTAGTTCAAAGAACGGATATGTTGTTATCTCCGTTGTCCATTATTTAGCTGATGGCGCATCCAAAGTGCCTTTTATTTCACATTTACAAATGTATCTCCATATTTTTAACAGCAATTTCCTAGATCATTATTCCTTAAATTATAGGTATGACCCTCAGGAACTCATCCATGTTTGTATAAGTTAAATCTTTTGCTGCAATAAAGGGCTCAACTGTAACCTAGGTCTCTTTTTGCCAGAGGACATTGGATTTGAAGGAAAAATTTGATTTGAAGGCAATGCCTGTCTTTTTTTTCACACAATCAATTACTACTTGATGATCTGCCCTGATATTTTCACTCCAAAGCCATTCTGATGCATTTCAGACAGTACAAACAAGAGGCTGTGATTCTTCTAAATGTTACATTTTGTCAGTTATTTACAGAACAAAAGATTATGACGGAAACCTCAAGGCCAAATTTTAAAAGTTTCATCATATACTGTAATTGTTTCCAATAGCCCAATGTGTCCTTAAACAGATAATCACATTGATTAAATAACCATTTTACTGCTACCTTAAAACAATTCAATGTGTGTGTTTTGAATACAAAAAGTGATGGTCAATTATTTTTGTTCGCCGAAGCGGCCCCCAGAGAAAGAAGGCCGTGCTTTGCCAGTCCCTGGCACAAAAGAGTCTTAGACAGGCTGGTCTAGTGCATATAGAGCCAGCCCAGGGAGGGAAAGAGGTGGAAGAGAATAAGCCTGGCTCCATTATTTATGGGTTGTTAATTGAGAGTCACTGCATGTCTCACTGCCTCAAGTTCAGCCGTGCTACTGTGACTGAACAGACGGCCTGATAGGGCCAGCCACACGCCACTCAGCCTGTTGGCAGGGTAGCAAGGCCAGCGTCATATGCAGATTGGCCCAGCCGTTCAGTCACTGACTTGGGTAGGAGGGAGAGGAGGAAAGGCCTAGAATGTTGGGCAAAATAACATATGGAAGCATCCCACGCATACCTTAGATCTCCTCTTAGAGAAAATGCATCCTCATTCTCCCTCTTTCTCCCTCTCTCTCTGTGAAGGAAATGGGTCTAAGGGCTGAAACAGGCCAACGAACTACAGTTTTGAAGGCTGAGAGGGCCTATTTAACTAGAACTGTGAGGGATGAGAGAGGCTATTTAATAACTTTAGCTGTGAGGGCTGAGAAAGGCCATTTAATCGTATCTGTGAGGGCTGAGAGAGGTCATTTAACCGTATCTGTGAGGGCTGAGAAAGGCCATTCAAACATATGAGTGCTGAGTGACGCTGGGTAACTACACATGTGAGGGCTGAGAGCTATTTAACTAGAACTGTGAGGGTTGACACAGGCTACTGTATTCAAGCATCTCTGTGAGGGCTGAGAGTTTCTTTTGAACTGAAGAGGCCATTTAACTAAAACTGTGAGGATTGAGGGTTACTTCTTACACTATAAATAGTAGTCAGAGACACAGCTTCCACTGACATTTGGGTATTCCTCTCAGTCTATGTGAAGCCTCAGCTGCTTAGTTATTTGGAGCTAAGAAATCCGATTCAATGGCAGACATTGACCTGGGGATCCTAGCTCTGCCGGTTGATGTGCAGAGAGGGATCACAACTCTGGCAACACAGTAGGAGCACATTCTACATTCCACACGCACATTCAGATAGAAAGATTTTCACACACACACACACACACACACACACACACACACACACACACAGTTCATACGCAAACTCTCAAAAGTGCGTGCCAACAAAGACCCATGTGAACATGTGTGTCAAAGCGTTACCAAGGCACGCCATCTGGCAGTTGTGGTCTAGCTGTATTTGCACACGTCCAGACGTCCGCTGCCTCCACGGCCGCTAAGATTTACGCCTGTGATTATATATTCATACAGATGAATCAATAAGGGCCTTGCAGCCGCAGCCACCGGAAAACTGGGTGAATTCCAATGACTCGCCATCAGGCCCCAAAGCCTCCCATCAATAGGCTGCAGCTTTACATTTCATTAAGGCACGGCACACAGTTTAACTCCAAATGAATAGCAATAAAACAAGACTGCCAGCAGCAATCGGGGGCCCTCCACGCACTCGCCTTTCCCCCCTTTCCACGCGGAAGCATTGCTCTGCTCCACCCCACCACAGAGGTGCTGTTCCTGACCATCAAACCACCAGCCTCGACACTACAGTTACCAGCCAAACAAACAGAACAACAAACAAAACCAAATCAGGAGACAATAACTCTGATGGCGCCACACGGAATTGGATGGCCATTTCTAGGTGGACATAATCAGAGAGAAGAAACCCAGTGACAAATTGGAACTGTGATGGAGGAGGATCTGTGATGATGACTATGCTTCCCTAGCTACAGCCGGCTAGCCAACCGGCTCTTCCTCCGTGTCACAAGCTCTGTATCGATCTGTGTGATGACACCGGCAGCTGGTGCTCCCGCCGCGCAGCGCGTGGCCTCCACACAGGAAGAACTGGTGGCCGAGGGGAAATGGGATTCCAATCACAGGAGGGATATCTTCTGTCGGAGATCTGCTGATCAACCCAGTGTGCCTCAACGTTTCCCGCCAGCATCCTGCCTGCCTCCTACGGCCTCCTGCAGGCAGACAGCACCCCTCCAAACCACCAGCCAGCTATCGCTATCTCAGGGGTCAGCACCAAGGACTATGGGACTGGGTTTCAACCGACATAGCAAAACAGAAACAACAGTGTGAGTGTGTGTGTGTGTGTGTGTGTGTCTAGACTAGTCGTCATTAGTCTTAAATAATGGTTCAATGTACACTACCGTTCAAAAGTTTGGGGTCACTTAGAAATGTTCTTGTTTTCCATGGAAACATACATGACATGAGTTTGAATAGGAAATATAGAAAAATGAATAGCAAATATAGTCAATTAAAAGGTTAGTGATAATGATTTTTAATTGAAATAATAATTGTGTCCGACAAACTGCTTTTGTCAAACCCTCCATTTGCAGCAATTACAGCCTTGCAGACCTTTGCCATTCTAGTTGTCAATTTGTTAATGTAATCTGAAGAGATTTCACCCCATGCTTCCGGAAGTACCTCCCACAAGTTGGATTGGCTTGATGTTTACTTCATACGTACTATACGGTCAAGCTGCTCCCAAAACAGCTCAATAGGGTTGAGATCCGATGACTGTGCTGGCCACTCCATTATCAACAGAATACCAGCTGACTGCTTCTTCCCTAAATAGTTATTGCATGGTTTGGAGCTGTGCTTTGGGCTGTTGTCCTGTTGTAGGAGGAAATTAGCTCCAATCAAATGCCACCCATAGGGTATGGCATGGCATCGCAAAAATGGAGTGACAGTCTTCCTTCTTTAAGATCCCCTGTACCCTGGACAAATCTCCCAATTCATCACCACCAAAGCACCCCCAGGCCATCACATTGCCTCCACCATGCTTGACAGATTGTGTCAAGCACTCCTCCATCTCCACTCCCGCATCTTTTCATTGGGTCTGTGTCTCACGAATGTTCTTCATTGTGACCTGTGACCATTGTGACACCTTTCCAATATTCCTCTGTCCAGTGTATGTGCTCTTTTGCCCATCTTAATCTTTTCTGTTTATTGGCCAGTCTGAGATATGCTTTTTCTTTGCAACACTGCCTAGAAGGCCAGCATCCCGTTGCCTCTTCACTCTTGACGTTGAGACTGGTGTTTTGCGGGTACTATTTAATGAACTGCCAGTTGAGGACTTGTGAGGCATCTGTTTCTCAAACTAGACACTCAAATGTATTTGTCTTCTTGCTCAGTTGTGCACCGGGGCCCCCCACTCCTCTTTCTATTCTGGTTAGAGCCAGTTTGCGCTGTTGTGTAGTGTACAGCGTTGTACGATTGTGTTGTATGATCTTCAGTATCTTGGCAATTTCTCACATGGAATAGCCTTCATTTGTCAGAACAAGAATAGTCTGACGAGTTTCAGAAGAAAGTGTTTTGCTTCTGGCCATCTTGAGCCTGTAATCGAACCCAGAATTGCTGATGCTCCAGATACTCAACTAGACTAAAGAAGGCAATTTTTATTGCTTCTTTAATCAGCACAACAGTTTTCAGCTGTGCTAACATGACTGCAAAAGTGTTTTCTAATGGTTAGCCTTTTAAAATGATAAACTTGGATTAGCAAACAAAATGTGCCATTGGAACACAGGACTGGTGGTTGCTGAAAATGGGCCTCTGTACACCATTTCATAAAAAAATCAGCCGTTTCCAGCTACAATACTTATTTACAACATTAACAATGTCTACACTGTTTTTCTGATCAATTCGATGTTATTTAAATGGACAAAAAAAATGTTTTTCTTTTGAAAATAAGGAAATTTCTAAGTAACCCCATACTTCTGAATGGCAGTGTATGTTGTCTGTGCTGTAGGTGTGCAAGCTAGTTCATATGAATTTAAGGGACCTACCATTCATTTGTTACGATCATAATTACCCGGCAAAAATACTTAAATATCTACTAACTCACGGCTTTCAGTGGACCTTCTAACAAAACCAGCAAACCACCAAAGAGGGCAATTTTTAGCATCTCCCTATCAGTCAGAAACCATCCCAGAGTACTCTTTGTTAGCAGCGAGGAGCACCACCAGTCCTGATCTCCTCTCGAGTCCTCCCCTCTTCTGCAGAGCCCAGGGAACAGCACCTGACAGGCAACAGCGATGGCTCAAAGCAAGACACCACTTGCTTGAAGGAGCTGGTGATTGGCAAACCCGCTATGTGGTCTACTCCAGTCCATCCCAGAAACCCAGACCTAGAAGCCCAGGTCTGGGAAGGATGTCATATTATCATGGAAATGTGAAAAGAAAAAAAAAACTCTCAATACATTCCGTAGTTTGGGTAGGTGGGGCTTCATTCTGGTCAGTGTGTTTTGTGTGAGGCAACATGTCTGCCTAGAGACACTATACTCTAGACATCTTAACCACATCCCTCCACTCAGCACAGATGAGTCTCTACCTTTTTTAAAACATCCCTTTTAGAGCTCAGTTTCAGCGGTGCCTAGGCGGCAACGAGACAGAGCTTTTAGAACCATCCACACAGGCTGATGTTGGTAACACACCTAATCCCCCCGGTGGCCTACCTTCTTAATGTGCCCGCTGCGTGTGCCGGTGAAGGCCACAGTGTGGCCGTGGTAGTCATACGCCGCCACCGAGGTCATGCCATCGTCCTTGTCCACGAACAGAGGCAGGCCTTCAATGGTGGTGGTCCCTCCCAGGGGCTGGTTGAAGTCCTGCCCACAGAAGTTATCGTCTATCTGGAGCGGCTGCGGGTGAGGAGGGGGGACAGAAGAAGATGTGAGCGACATTTGCATATCATCGTCAAAGTGACAGCATACACACGCTGTCAACTTGTATGTGTGATAGGCGTGTGTGTAGGCGGGCACCAGTTGGTATCTTTCACACACACCGACATATGTAACCAGAAGATAATCAGCAGCACCTGGATTAACGTACTGACCTCCAGCTCTCTGACACATCACATCCTCATACACAACACTAATTAACTGCCGCCTGGATCCCCTTGTTCATTAGAAGATATATTGCTTCCATAGGAGACAATCAATCACACAACACACACACACTCTGCCAGGCAGCCTACAAGCCCTCTAAGAGAGGAAGGAGTATGTTATGAGCTCCGATGTGACCAGAATAGAGGAAAGAATTAATGACGCTGAGTGAATTTGTCAGTTTTCAGAAAACCACAAACATGTCACATGTGTTTCAATTTATCTAGAAAAGACCTAACAATGGAATGCAGAGGTTTGTGCTCCAGTGACAGGGTGTAGAGACAACAGTACTGACAGCACATACAAGAGCATTGACAACAGCTCTGACAGCATTTATTACAGCACTGACAGCATTGATAGCATTGACAACAGCACTGACAGCATTGAGAACAGCTCTGACAGCATAGACAACATCACTGACGGTATTGACAACAGCACTGACAGCACAGAGGAGCACTGACAACAGCACCTATTCAGTACAAAATACTATAGTTACACCTTTGGGGCTGGTTTTGTGAACACATATTAGCATTGTCCTTGACTAAAAAATGTAGCACAATGGAGATTCTCCTTCTTTGAGCTTGATTTTTTTAGCCCAGGACTAGGGTCAGTCTGTGTCTGCGAAACCAGCCCTTAGATCTTATAGTCCATTTTTCATAGAGTTCTGATTTATCTCATTCTTCTCTCTGAGTATGAAACTCCCCCGAACATCCTCCCAAATCAGAAGACGCTTTCCCATCCTGGACACCAGACTGGCGTCATTAGTAGAGACAAGAGCCTTGGCAACCCCTGCAACTCTACCCGGCCCTGCCCGCTGACGCCCCTCATAATTCACACAGTGAGGGGTGCCAGCTCTGCCAAGGGCCATCAGGCACAATCGTGTACAGCAGATCTCCACTTAAAGGACAACGCGGGAGACCATGTCCTTTTCTGACCCCCCCCCACCCCACCACCACCACCATGTAGCTGGGTCTGGAAAATGAACTGGGGGAACTGAACACTATGGGCTGCATGCAAACTGTGTATGCATTAATGGTGCAGTGACCAGTAAGGTCTAACACTATGAAGTTGAATATGATGCAGTGACCAGCAGGTCTAAGACTCTGAAGTTGAATATGGTGCAGTGAGCAGTACAGTAGGTTTTTACTGTGTATCTCAGATTTGTTTTTTAACAAATTAAAATGAATTATGTCCATCTCAGCAATATTATCTAATTGGCTTCTCCTTCAGTCATGGATCTGATGGCGGTCCTGCCAGGCCATGTCCAGTTCAAGGCTGGGTTGAGCTTCGAGAGAGAAGCAGTCAGGAAGTGAAGCAGGAATCTGGCAGGGCTACTAAATGACTTCCCCATGGGGACCTCCCCCTGCCCCCTCCCTTGCCCCCTGCGCAGGGAGAGAGACGGATCTGGGAGAGTGACCAGCCGGGCCTCCTATCACAATCAGTGGAAACAATGTGGCAGCTACCCAGAGCCTGCAGTTCAGACTGGCAATGAGGCATGGCTATCTGAGCTCCCCTCACTGCCTCTTTGGCTACACTCTCACTCTGCCTCCCTCTACTGTTTGTTGGTTTTCGTCTTTGTCCTTCCCTCTCTCAAATTACACTCCCATCTGAATGGGAGAAGGAGGAATTGAGAAATATTGTGCTTGTTTGGTGAAAAGGATTGAGAGAACGAGTGGGTTTGTAAGGACAGCCAGTTTGTAGAATATGTTTTAAATGGAAAACAATTTCATCATTTTAAGATTTTAACAATGCCAAGACAATGGATTTAAATGCATGCTACCTTCAATTCAAAGGAAAAGGCACTAGGCCCATTAAAAAAGACAATGCTACACAGAGAAAGCTGTTATTGTGAAGTAACGATGCATTGCAACATGAAAATGACTGGCTTTAATTACCAGACGGAATGCTGGCTCCAGCCAGTAGGAGTGGGTGGGTCCTATCTTGGTTTGTTCAGACGGACTCATTCCTAGTCGTCCAGTTGTGTCCACAAAGCTGTAACCCACCGCCTTATCTCTGCACCATGCAATTGATCCTAAAGAGGAAACAGACCACACCTTCCCCTCTCAATCCACTAAATCTCTACCTCACCTTCCTTCCCTCCATCCATCCCTGCATCCGTATCTGCCCGTCTATCTGTCCGCCAGTCCTCTGGAACTCTAGGTCAATCAATAGACAGCACAGCCTGACAAAAGAGTATGTACTACAGCCAGCCTCCAAGGGTTAATTTGTCTGTGATGAGAAAAGAAGTGCTTTTGTGTGAGCTCCACAGAGACCAGCCATTGACAAAACAAAGTGTCTCCATCCCATGTGAGCTGTACAAAGCCGGGAGAATACTGCCACTGAGACCAGACTGATGCAATAGCTGCTAAGACTTACAGCAGTTAAGTATAAATATAAAGATACATGTTATTAATGTTGTGCTGTAAGTGTGTGTGTGTGTGCGCGCGCTCATGTCTTTGTCTGTATGTTCTTGTGTACATTTCTGGCCGGCTGCCAAGATCCTGTTTTGATTTGAGGCGCTGGATAGAGTGCGGTAACGCCGTTTGCCCTTTCTTTCCTGCGGTCAGCCAATAGTGATGTCTAAATGGCTCTTAATGGCACTCGGTCAAATGTAAGGGAAGAGGGACCTGATGCCGTTCAGAACAGCTATTCCCAGCTAGGAAAGAAAGTCAGAGACACAGTGGCATTATAAACTGAGCCAGATACAGAAAACACACAAATCCCCCACTAATATTAGTCCGTCTGTCACAAGGGGCTGTCAATATGTCGGTTAAATTGACCCCTGCAGCCATGTTTGGTGTTTGGGGGTTTGGCTGGTACTATTACTTCAGAACAGGACGAGAAAAGAAAAGAATCAACACAACATTAAAAAACAATGACGTATATACATTTCTTGGTGGTGGAATGAACAGTTGACTGAAGACAGTGGCCAGTCATTGTTCTAGGCATTAAATATAATGTAATAATATCTATATGGATATTACAGTTGTGTTGTTTTCCTGTGTCCCTTAAGTACTGCAGAATGATCATTGCATGGTTTAGACTTCAGTAGAAAATGCCTCTCTTAAAGATGTACTGTTTAGATTTTGTATTATTTAGTAATGATACTGCATTTTGTAGTTCTTGCTATGGTATAGCCAAGTAGAACTATACTTGAACTCACAAGCTTTCTTATTTGTTTGCTGTAGCAAGATCAGGATGGTTCTATGTGGCAGGTGAAAGGGCTGCTCACAACTTTGTCACCAATTTGTCATGAGCTGACCTGCTATTTTAAAATAAATACGTTCTCTCTTCTGAAAGTCGGATGACTGCTGAAGATTCATTATTCCCTATACTTGATTATGGTGAACTCCAGTCTATCATCCGGCCCTAGGCTATAACACTGCAGCAAATTCTCATCACATAATTGTCTGTTGAATAGTTCTGTTGGATAGGCGTCTTAGACCACCAGAAGGTCCAACACTAGTAGTCAATTGTATGTTGTGGTTCTTCAGAACCTCTTGTCTCCACGGATCTATTCTGATGTGGGGAAGACCACGTTTAGCTATTTTAACAGGCTGAATGAAGTTCTGATGAAGCTTCCAGACACATGCACAACTGGGCAGGTACTGGGCCTGCAGGATTCAATGACTGACCATAACCCTACCTGGGGAGTACTGGGAGTACTGGACACAATGATTGACCATAACCCTACCTGGGGAGTACTGGGAGTACTGGACACAATGACTGACCATAACCCTACCTGGGGAGTACTGGGAGTACTGGACACAATGACTGACCATAACCCTACCTGGGGAGTACTGGGAGTACTGGACACAATGATTGACCATAACCCTACCTGGGGAGTACTGGGAGTACTGGACACAATGATTGACCATAACCCTACCTGGGGAG
>JACXGI010016294.1:0-16120 GCA_016801175.1 Esox masquinongy | reverse complement strand
TCAAGAACCACCACGCACAGACGTATGCAAGACATGGGTTTCAGCTGTCGCATTCCTTGTGTCAAGCCACTCTTGAACAAGACACAGCGTCAGAAGCATCTCGCCTAGGCTAAAGACAAAAAGGACTGGACTGCTGCTGAGTGGTCCAAAGTTATGTTCTCTGATGAAAGTAAATTTTGCATTTCCTTTGGAAATCAAGGTCCCAGAGTTTGGAGGAAGAGAGGAGAGGCACAGAATCCACGTTGCTTGAAGTCCAGTGTAAAGTTTCCACAGTCAGTGATGGTTTGGGGTGGCATGTCATCTGCTGGTGTTGGTCCACTGTGTTTTCTGAGGTCCAAGGTCAACGCAGCCGTCTACCAGGAAGTTTTAGAGCACTTCATGCTTCCTGCTGCTGACCAACTTTATGGAGATGCAGATTTCATTTTCCAACAGGACTTGGCACATGCACACAGTGCCAAAGCTACCAGTACCTGGTTTAAGGACCATGGTATCCCTGTTCTTAAGGCCACTATCAGAGCAACCTGGGCTCTCATAACACCAGAGCAGTGCCACAGACTGATTGACTCCATGCCACGCCGCATTGCTGCAGTAATTCAGGCAAAAGGAGCCCCAACTAAGTATTGAGTGCTATACATGCTCATACTTTTCATGTTCATACTTTTCAGTTGGCCAACATTTCTAAAAATCCTTTTTTTGTATTGGTCTTAATTAATATTCTAATTTTCGGAGATACTGAATTTGGGATTTTCATTAGTTGTCAGTTTTAAGCATCACAATTAAATGAAATAAACATTTGAAATATATCAGTCTGTGTGTAATTAATGAATATAATGTCCAAGTTTCACTTTTTGAATGGAATTACTGAAATAAATCAACTTTTTGATGATATTCTAATTATATGACCAGCACCTGTAATGTCTCTAGCATTTTCAGATTTTAACAGCTTTCACGCTTTTGTCTTTCAGTACTAAACTCTACATATCTCCAAATTAATTTTGCATTAATTACAATAATTTGATATGTAACATCAAGTTAGTAATATTTTCCACTGACTTTGCTGGGACGATGTTATCATGGAAGTTGTTGTTTTTGGAGTTATTTAAATTTGACAATGTAGTTATTTGTCTTTCTCAGTATAAGTAATTACAGAGAAAGAGACAAGTATATTGAATTAACACATGGGCTGTTCAACCTTTTCTCGAGTGCAAAGATAATGTCAAATGTATGCTTAATGTATTTTCATTTAGGTGAGCACAAAGTGTCTTTCATATTCATCTGGATAAATGTATTACTGTAGATACAAAACAAGTCATAATCTGCATTACTTTGTATGACCAGATGGGAGAGCCATTGTTAAGTGTGTGAGAAAATAGGTATGCTTTATATTTGTGAAATTGTGTTTGGCATGCCTACAATCAATCTTGTGAACCACTCCCCAGGAGTGAATAACAGCCCTGAGCTTCTTTCTGTAAAGTTTGACAAGGTTGGAGAACACCTTTGGGATCTGGAAGACTAGACTGCAAGTATATTTTAACAACCTTGTCACAGATATTCACAAATTCTTGGAACAACAATAGTCACTAACTACTGCAAATTGAATAATCACATTTTGTGCATCAATATGCCTTGACAAGCATAAGAAAAAAATAGATAATGTGTGTATAAATATGTGACCTATGTTCTCATCAAATTCACTTCAAAACCCTGGACTACACTAGTATGTCCAAGTGTTTCATATATAATATGCCTTTTCAAATGCTTTTAAATTTTTTTGGGAATGATTGACTTGTGAGTTGCCTACTTATGTCCTTATGAATTACACATTTAATCTGCTGAAGTAGTCTCCAACCTTTTTGGTGGTACTGTGTATACAATTTATCCACTTTGGCAGCAGCTGTGCCAGATTGATTTAGCAATAATCTTGTTCTATTTCTCTTCAAACAGTACATTGTGGGTCTGGTCTCTCTTGTACATCTGCTTTGTTGACGTCTGTCAGATGTTGAGAAAATTAATGGTTCACTGCATATGTTCACATCAGAAAAGGCAGCTTCCCAGTGCTTAGTTGTATTGATGTTCAATTTTCATTTTGAACATTGGATCTCATAAAGTTATTCTAAAAGCGTGATCTATTTCCCATGCTGGAAAGTGATAAAAGGCATATTTATGTTAAGCTTGTTTTATTGCTCTTGGAATGGTGCTGCTACAGAAAGTCTTTTCTAAAGTTAATACTTTAAGGAGCAACATGGCCCATTGAGGAGATGGGGTACATCTGTGGAACAGCCCCTTGGTTCTGGGACAGGGACAAAGGATACATGATTTAAAGTATCACTTTGTCTGGCTACTCGATTGTTATCTAAAGAAAATGTGTCATACCATGTAGGAAGGAACAACCTAATTTCTGTACTTATTCATAAAATTCATAAAAAGTAAGACACATTTAGTTTTTTAGCTTTCAACTCCAGCACGTTGGGCTTGAATCCAAATATTGACTAAGATTTACCAATTTTAGGGGATCCAAGTCAGGTCATTGACTTGGCCAGTCACCTTTTTTGTTCTGAAAAACTCCTTTGTTAGTATTTGCTATCTGAGCAGAAGAGATGTTTTTATTTACAGTTCAGAATTCAACTGCTGCCCTCAGGTCCAAGATATAACACACCTCCACCTTATTTAATAAAACTGTATGCTAGTTCCTTTTTTATCCACACTTTCCTCTTTGCCATCTCTCTGACACATTATTTTTCGTCTCAAATGTTTACAATTTCTTTTTATGTTTATTTTGCCCATGATCACTTTGAAGCAAACTAGTGTTTTTGCACCTTGCAGTCCAGCCTCTGTAGTTAGGCTGGTAAAGTCTTCTGCAAATGTTAGTGGCTCACTCATCCATGCCTACTGTACCATCTGGAGTGTTTCTGATCTGTCGGTTCTCAATTGCTTTTTTCTTCCTTGTGAGCATTCTTTGGTCACCCACTTTAACGGTTGATTTTAGAAAATCTAATATTTGTCTTTGATTGATTTACTTTCAGTTGACAACATGACTTGCTTGTGTTGTCAGATACCAGCAACCGACTACAAAAGTGAATGCAAAGCCTTGACATTAACAGCTCTCTTGCGCAAACACTACTGATGCAAACAAACACACCTGTCTAATGAAAGACAGGCGTGAAGTCAATTGTCTTAATGCTTTTGGTACCGAATGTGCTGTGTTATTTCGAAATAGTCATCCGATATGGAAGAAAATACCTTCAAATTAAAGCTGACAGTCAACTTTAACCCTATCATCGTTGTATCATTTGAAATCAAAAGTGTTGCAGTACAGAGCCAAAACAACAAAACTTGTCCAAACTTGAGTCCCTGTCCAAATACTTATGGATTGCACTGTATTAGCCACTAATTTGTTTTCAGCTTGGTAATGCAAAGATCACTTAATACTTAGGAGAACCTGTTCACGTCAAATAATAGACTAGAATGTTGTTTGTATCGCCCTTTAATTTACTTTTACTTTAATTACTCCCATATTGAGACAGCATACAATCAGTCAGTTCCCTGTGTAGCCTGCTCTTTATTAACTATGAATACGCCTTTATTAAGGAATGGGCAGTAACACATAACCAATAAGGTTTGTATGGGATAATACAGTCCAAATACACTTTTTACTTAGCTACTCACATACGCACTTCTAAACCTTAATTTTCATTGTTTTTTTTCTAAATTAAAATAAACATTATATATCTAGGAGATGGAGTTTAGGCTATAAAATAATACAACACATACAATTTAGTAATGTTTTAACTGGTAGTTTGTCGAGGGAGCTTTCCTAAACATGCATGAGATTTGTTTTAAAATAGCAACATTTCTTTCAGTTCCATGGCAAATGTAAATGATTACAGGAAATACTTCAAGATGTAAATCTTTCATCCAACCATTTAGAGGGGGACAACTGATTTGAAATGATTTTGCAAGGTTTGTGAATCCCCAACAAAATCTCGCCTAGGGCCCTTTAAATTCTACAGCTGGCCCTGGATAGAGTTGACATTAGAGAACTGTACAGAACATGAGGGGTGTTATTGCAGGAAATGTAATGAAAACATTAAGAAAAGACACTTTTTCAGTTAGAGTGGCTGCTGAGCTTCTTATATCATCTGTCACTGTTTTGAACCATATTCAATAGTGTCCAATTCCAGATAGAATACAAAAGTAGGCTATGCTATAGTTTGTTAACATTGTCTTTTCTGAAACGTGTTCATTGTACATCATTCAAAACAACACTGTACTTTGAAAGAATACCTAACTGTAGAATGGAAAGCATATTCCAATGAATCAAAACTGATTGAGATCAAATATTTAGAATGCAGATTACTACTGAATGATATTTAGCTGGTAAAATATTTTTTTAAATTCAGTTACGTTAGGTTTACATGCAAATCATTTTTGGATCTATTGATCTGTTCTTTACGAGTTTAGCAGAGACAGATGCCTATGAAGGAGGATTACAGAGAGTTTGAGGACACTTAGAGGTCTACAGGTATCTGTAGCATTGAAAGGTGTTTAGCACTGGAAAGTGTTGGGTGTGGAAAACAGTCACATACATCCCACTGCGACCCAAACGTGGGACAGGCATGCTCCATTGCCATTTTTACATGATGAATCCATCATCAATATGTGCAGCTTTATCCCACATGATCCCATTAAAACACAAGTAGTGTTTTTTTATGGAGCAAATTATATATCTTTATCCTATATTTTCACTTTAATTAATGAGATCATAGACCATCCTTTCCTGAGAAAGTTGATAGGATGTTCTTCACATGTCAATGGTTAATATTAATATTATGGCGTTGGAATGGCTGAATTTATTGGGAGATCAACAGAAATGATTGTGTTGCCAATGTTTATTATTTTAGAGATTTTTAACATGTGAATCACACCACTTCTTTCCCTTTTAAGTGACAGACTTGAGGAGATGAAAATATATTGCTCTACATGTCACTATTAAGCTATAATGCTTTTTTATGTTAACACTTTAAAGATGCTACCCATATGCTTTCAGAAGGCATGATATTTTTTCAGCTGTTGATATTGTAATAATGCTAGGGGTGTGAGCACTGTGTTAGTATTGGGGTTGTGGGGATGTGCCCAGAATAGAGATTACAACAATATAATTGACATTGCCAAAGTCGGTGAAATGCTATTCCATTGATTCTCCCTGTCATTTCAACTCCAACATTAGCACAGAAAAGGAGCTGATGTAATATAAAATTGGCTAGCTAACTTGCAAGCAAACTAATGTTATTTAATAACTAGCCAATGGTCAACAGAAATAACATAACTTCAACTTCTAGATGAATTAATGGTGATGTTCATTAAGTGTATTTAAAAGTAATTAGCTACGATATGTCATTTCAGCTTAAATTTTCAAATAGTCAAATAGTTAAATATAACAGTAATTGTAGTAGGTACATATGGTTTAAACTGTTAAAAAAGGAAATAAGGTGGATGTCAGATCATAAAATGGTCAAAATGAGTCAGCATGGCAGGTTAAAAACAGACAAACATGCAAATGAAAGATTACTGCATTTCCTAAAAATGTCAAAACGAGGAGTCATTCCCACGTGGTCCTACACATGGTTTGTCAGATGTTGTAAACCTCCAGTTTATGGTAACAAAGTGAATGTCACATCCTGTTTAAGTGTGGGTGTGTTGATGTATAAATTACCAAACACATATCTTTCTTGATATTTTATTAGATAAATGTTGTTATAATCCATGGAAATTGAAGCTGCTGACATCAGGTTTCCTTGAATTTACAATCAGTATGAGAAATATCAGAAGTGCGATGATATAATTCAGTATGTAAATACAGGCAGTTTTTCCTAAAACGTGTCAACCAGATGCTAAAAATGTAAACCTGCATTGCACTCCAGTTGTGATGACATTGTACACCCTAACAAGTAGGTGCATTAAAGAATTGGGATAAAGGATTTGGTGTGACTTTTGTTGGAGGGCACTAAAATTAATGGATAGGGTTCAGAGAATAAAAGCAGAAGCCTTTGCAGTTACATTTGCTTTAGGTACGATTGGTCGATATCTGCTGAAATCAAGAGGACCCTCCTCTCTAGAAACCTTAAAAGTGGTAACATTTGGGAGTCTACTATTAAACGGGAAACATTGTGGTTAAAATAAGAGTATGGGAGCATGGGATAGAATAATTATAAGTTAGCTAGGGAGTATATATGATTGTGTAGTTGTTTGTTTGTGAATTAAGACTCTGCATTTGAGCGTTTTTACACTATAGTAGTTTTATTTAGATTAACAAGACTAAAAAATTATAGTGTAACCAGGTGAAAATGTCAGTTATAGCATATCACCTTCCTAGGTAACGTGGGATCAACCGATACCCCCACGACTACTGTTAAATGAAGACAATATCTCTTTCAGTGTCTATTGGAGTGGTATGAGCGGTGACAAAGAAAGTGAGTATTAAAATAGTATTTAAATATTATGTTAAAAATTGGGTTGGCCTGTGGTGTTTGAGAAAGAGAGTTATCAAACACAAAATGTTAATTAAGACTCTATTAATACTAACCACCTATGTGAAATTAAAATTGTATTATTACTCAACTTATTATCAGGGAAAATAATATGGTTAAAATAAAAACAGGTATGAGAATTATTTACTAAATACAACATATAAAATATTGAAACTGAGAAATGATATTGTTTCTTGAAAAAAATATGCCCTATTTGAATTTGAGGCCAGCAACTCTTTTCAAAAACACTGGGACAGGGGCAACAAAAGACTGGAAAAGTTGCGTAATGCAGAAAAAACCTGGTGGAACATATCACAACTAATTAGGTTAATTGGCAACAGGTCTGTAACATGATTGGGTATAAAAAGGGCATCCCAGAGAGGATGAGTCTTTCAGAAGTAAAGATGGGAGGGGTTCACCACTCTGTGAAAGACTACACAGGCAAATAGTGCAACCATTTTTGAATAACGTTTCTCAACATAAAGTTCTGTCTCTCATGTGGCAATACATTAAAAACAGACATGATTCTGTAGTGGACATCACTGCATGGGCTCAGGAACACTTCTGAAAACCATTGTCTGTGAACACAGTATGTCACTGCATCCACAAATGCAAGTTAAAACTCTACTATGCAAAGAAGAATAATATATAAAACAAGATCCAGAACCGCTGCTGCCTTCTCTGGGCCCGAGAAACTTTAAGATGGACTGAGGCGAAGAGGAAAACTGTCCTGTGGTCTGACAAATCAAATATTTAAATTATTTTTGAGAATCATGGACTCTGCGTCCTCCGGACTAGAGAGGAGAGAGACCATCTGACTTTTTATCAGCGCACAGTTCAAAAGCCAGCATCCATGATGATATGGGGGTGCATTAGTGCAAGTGGCATGGGTGACTTGCACATCTGTGAAGCCACCATTAATGCTGAACAGTATGTACAGGTTTGTGAGTAACATTTGCTGCCATCCAGACAATGTCTTTTTCAGGGAAGGCCTTTCTTATTTCAGCAAGACAATGCCAAACCACATTTTGCACGTATTAGAACAGCATGGCTCTGTAGTAAAAGAGTCTGGGTGCTAAACTGGCCTGCCTGCAGTCCAGACCTGTCACCCATTAAAAACATTTGGCACATTATGAAATGAAAATACGACACAGGAGACTCTGAACTGTTGAGCAGCTGCAATCCTATATCAAGCAAGAATGGGAAAATATTTCACTTTCAAGACTACAGTAATTGGTCTCCTCAGTTCCCAAACACTTATAGAGTATTAAAAAAAGAAGAGGTGATGCAACACAGTGGTAAACATGCCCCTGTCCCAACTTTTCTGAAATGTGTTGCTGGCATCAAATTCAAAATCGGCATTTATTTAAAAAAAAATAATCTCAGTTTCAATTTCATATGTTGTCTCTATATTATTTTCAATAAAATATAGGGATACATGATTTGCACATCATTGCATTCTGTATTTATTTGCATTTTATGCAGCGTCCCAACGTTTTGGGAAACGGGGTTGAAGGTTCTTTAGACAAAATAATACTGTGGGTTTGGGCTTCTGTGGTTGTGGTTGTGAATGTTTGATTTAGTGTCTGTCTGTTAATTAAGACTGATGTTGCAGCTCTGTTTTTCTAAGATGACAATGATGTTGCCCAACGTCTCATCAAATTATAAAGATATATTGCAGTATCAAACAAATATGTACGGGCTGTGGGGGCAGGGCACTTTAGTAGTAATTAACAAATCAGAGTGTCTTTTTGGGGTAGGTTTAAAGTTGTAGAGAAGCACATTTTAAAGATGCGTAAACACTGATGATTCAGTGTCATTTTAAAAGGGCATTTCACCCTGGGGAGCCTTAGCCGGTTAGCATCATAACTGACAGATTTCTATGTCAGTGACATTTGTTTCAAACGTAACTGGCCAGAAAGACTGTGGAAATGGCATTTACATGCTAAACAATACTTTGTACTCAGTATTGTTCAGTCCTTTAGTACACGTCAGAACGTGTTGATGTACTAAAGAGATCTGAAAAAATGTATATAATCTTATTTTCCTTCATTTTGTAAAGCCTCCCTGTTATAATGATGTCAATGAACAATGTCAACAGAGTCAATTTGTCTCTATTTGCAGTTGTCCTTGATTGATAGAGCTATTTGATGTGATCTTGATAAATCTACAAGGTGTCAAAATGTTTCCTCTTTCTGAAACACTACCATTCTGGGAGGACGGCACTTCCTGCTTTGGCCGAGTCCCTCCCTCTCCCCACAGCTGGTTTTCTGAACATCATCCTGGTAGATAGATTGGGTACTGCTAGCTAGTTAACTAACTTTGCATTACTTAACACAGTGGCTTGTTATCATGATTTGAAGGATACGTTTTTTTGTATGTTTATATTCCTCCATACATAAAAAGGAACTGTACTTCCTGAGGAGACTCAAGAAGTTTGGTATGTCTGAAAAAACTCACCTTCTACAGGTGCACCATTAAGAGCATCCTCTCAGGCTGCATTACTGCCTGGTACAACAGCTGCTCCGCTGCGGATCGCAAGTCCCTCCAGAGGGTGGTGAATTCTGCAGAGCGCGTCATCAGCTGCCATCTCCCCTCCGTGCAAGGCATCTACCATACACGAAAGCACAGAACATCATCAAAGAGCCACCCAGGCTATGCTCTGTTCACACAGCTGCCATTTGGTAGACACTACCGGAGGATTGAGGCACGCACTTCCAGACTCACAAACAATTTTTTTCTCAGGCCATGAGGCTGCTCAACCAGCAACACTGATCTAGGATCATACTGATCACACATGAACATTCCAGATGCTCTGATGTCTTTCCATGTACATTCAATGTACATTAGAATATTCTTTTGTATGTACCATCCATAGGCATATTACACTCATATTTATAATATTCAATACTTCTACCCATATTGTTCATAGTCCCCATTCTACATTTTTAAAAATTGCTGCTAGTTTACATTGTTATGTATATTATTGCTATATTTTTGCTTTATATATTTATTCATTCTTATTTATTCATAATACGTACAGTAGATGTCATGTGCCATGTCACAGGAAATTAATTGTTCAGGATGACGCTGTGTCATTCGATGCATTTGACAAATAAACTTTGAACGTGAACTTGATCCAGAGCATTCTCCTGACGATATCCTGGTTAGATGTGTTTAAATATGAATCAAAGAATGTATTTACTAATCCCATCAGTACCACAACAGTTTAATAAAGTTTAATAAACCAAGATGGCAAGTAAGTTTATTCCACTGATTTGTGATTTACTTCTTGCTAAACAAACAGTGGTTGTGGAAATGTATGTTTTGCCTCTAAGGGTATGTTTTGCCTGTATGTTTAGTAGTTAAGGTAATAATTGAGGTATTTAGCCAGCAATCGTTAAGTTAAACACATGGGCTACTATTTTTAGATATGGTTAAAACTGCAAGTTTAATACAACATTAGAGCCTATCCATGCTTGATAGGGATCCATCTGTCAGGATGAAATTATTCTGAAATTATTCTGGCTAGTTAGTGTGAACATGTAATAGAACAAATGATGGCATCATTCATAGAACTACAACCATGCAAACAAACAATGTAATACATCTCCTGGGCTAGCGGCACTGGACAACAATATCTGGGTAGCACCTTTATTTAGTAAGCCACAATAGTGAAAATCTAGTGTCACCTTCAGATGAAAGTACCCGACCCTACTTGGATGTATTGTTTACATTTCAAGGAGAAATATGGCTTGTGTATTACGCAATCGCAAAAAAATTGCAAAGTACTTTCAAATAGAATTCAATTTTGTATTTACACTTGCAACGAAAAACTGTTACACTCTTTATAGCTCAGCGATAGGTTGAAAGGCTATGCCCTGTCAAAATCTATTACCTTGGGAAACAGCGCTAGATAGTTGGCTTGCTTGCTTTTGTAGTTTATTATATAATATTTAGTAATTTTTATGACCTGAAGTTTGATTTTAGTAGATCAACAAGTGATCATAGACAAATGGATCAAAATCAAGAAAAAAGAAGCTGGTGCCAAGAAGCTAAAGCTAATGCGAGTTATTGCAACTATAACAATCTATAATCGTTTTACAGTATACAGTATTTTACAAATCAAAAGGTGTAACTGGACGTGTTCACTTTGACAAGCAAAGACCCAAAATGCTTTCCAAAGCTATGCCAACCTAGTTTTTCAACCAAATATTGACACGGGTTTATTGACATTCTTGAAAGATAGCATGTAACCTGGCTATGTTGCTGGGCCAGCTAAATATACCTTATATTAACCAAAGGGAATATAATTAGGTATGCTGCTAAGCAGGGCAGCCCAACTAATGTTGAATATTTTCCACCAAAGCTAGCACATTGCTAATGGTTAGTCTCTTGATAGACTAGCTAACATGAGTTTTTACAAACTAGCAGCTGATCCACAGCTGATCAAAACAAGCTAAACAAGAAAACATTTCAGGCTGGGTGTTTGTAAAAGCCGTTTGAGACAACAGCTGATGTAAAAAGAGTTGATACTTTATACATTTGATTGATTGATAAAGTAACAGGAAGCGACTTTTTACATTGCAGGTCACTGCTCACATCTACATCAGAGATTGAGAGAGACTTTATATTGACACTGGAGTAGCTGCAGGCAGAATCTGTGGGGAGTGTTCCATGTTACTTCTGAAGGTAAAATTCGACAATTTACATGTTTACCTGTGTACATTATGGAGAAAAAAAAATTATGGCCAATGCAAATATCGCTAAACATCTTGTTTATCTAAATAAAACCATTGTGGTGTGAAGAGACCTTAAGCTATCAAGACACCAACTGACTATTACTTCTTTGTAAATAGCAGTAACAGACCATATCCCTGCATCTAGATAAAGGAGTTTAGTATTTAGTGGGATCTGTAAATATGTAAATATGTACATCAACTGTACATCAATTAATGTACAGAACTCCTACCACTTGTATTCCATTCCATATAATCATCAAATCGAAGACTTAAGTAGGCTGTGTGTAATCAGTCCCTATTCTGTTCTTACATGTTGTCACAAGCAACACCTTACGCCAAGTACAATTCTGAACAAGTGGTAATGTAGGAGTGAGTTAAAGTGATTCTGTTTCTGACATTCACACAGCAACTGCAGGTGTGAACAGATTCAAACCAAAAAGGTGAAGTTGTGCATTATGGTTTAATGCACTAGTTGTTGCATAAATTGGCCATCTATGAGGTTTTCTTTCTGCCTCTACTTTATTTTGCTAAGAATAACTTTCAAACATTGACCAGTAGAACCATTACATTTCAAAGAATCATCAAAAAACCCTATCTCCTAAAAACTGCACTAAGGATTAAAAAGCTATAAGTTGAACCCATTTGCATTCTCTGCAAATAACCCTTTTGGAACCATTTTGTTTTTTCTCTGTAGCATCTGAAATATATACAGTATGTTCTTCTGTTTTTAGCTGATTGTTTAACCATACCAGATACAGTAAATTTACGAATCTAGACAGACCTATAAAAGACATGTCACAATTATATATATTTTTATCTTATATATGACAGTGGTTATTGTTGTTGGACGTGTCAGTAGAAAATCGCGCGCAAGATGTTTCTCTTTTGACACCAACAGTCTGTATCTTTTCGTGTGCCATCTCGGTTCCTTTACGGTCTCTGGTGCTGGTGAAGTGTTTTATAGGAGTTTTTCAATGGAGTGGCGCGTAATAGGCGCAGCCCAATGAGCGAACGAGGGCGGATCTTTCGAACCGGATTGCTAGTCTGTTACCGTATCAGTGTAGGTTAACGTACTTTCACCTTGATTACATTTGGATGGAAATAACTGTCGATGTACTACATTTTGACATTAGACAGCTCAGGTTGGGGCCGTGAAATAACAGACAAAAGCCGAGTATGCTCAAATAGCAACGACTGAAACCGTATTTAGTCATGGCACCTAAATCTCTGCCTGAAAAGTTTTTAAATTTAGAAGAGAATGACTTGAAAGAGTCTACCTGCATTTGCAAGAAACAGTGTGACAACTGTAACATTTTTCTAGGATTCTTTATCTTATCCCTTTCATTGCATCTAGTAACGCTGTTTTGTTATTTGGACCTGAGATCTGAGGTGAAGCGCGAAATTCTACAGAACAGGGAAGAGGCACTGTCACCCGACCAATATTCTCCAGTGTTTCAGCTCTTGGATATCAGCTATCCGACTGATCTGCAGGTAGGTTAATTGTCGCCTACTCGCTCATAAACACACACTATTTACATTATGTAAGGTATATAGGCTACCAAGTGATTTGAGATAGTGTCGATAATTTCAAATACATTTTTCAGTTTTCAACATCAGTTTTTTGAAGACCTTGCATTTTTGTGTAAGTTTATGATGAATTTAACCTATATTAACCGACCAGAAGTGCAAGAGGGAATGCGTGCATGGTAACTGATTATAAATGCTATGTCTAGACCATAAGTGATCTTATGCAGATATATTTTCCTATCAGGGTGTGCTTTGCATAAAAGTGCTTGAAATGATCACATGGTTAACATATTTTTCACTTGAGAGATGTTGAAACATGTGTAAATAATTTCACATAGGTGTGTGGGATGGGTATTTACTGTACTGTCATCAGTTAACTGATGTTCCTTGGTAAGACACAACAATATATTTGTGGTTCTCAGATTCGAACTGTTTAGACTGGACTTTTTTAATACAGAGCATAATTTAACAGTTTGCCCTGTAATCTATTGTGGCATAATGGCCCAATCATCTGTTGTTGCTTGATTTGAATAGGGAGTTCATGGTTTGTAAGACCTGATGGTGCTTGTTGAGACAGACATCGAGAATATGTTGTATGCATGCCATCAGCATGTGGCACAGAAACATTCCACCAATTATCTCCTTGTATTAACAATCCATTGATTCAAGATGTCTTGTCCATATTATAATCACATATCATTTTGTCATATGGTCAGATAAAAACTTTGGGGAATTTTAATTGATCTAAAGATCTCTTGTCCGCAATTTGATTAGCCTGCGGATTGACAGCATGAGAGCAAATGTTCTCACTTGTCTGTGATTATTGTGTACAAGATGGCTCTGCCAAACATGTGGTTGGTTTAAAAAAAAAAAGTTATTTCACAGGATCATGATCAACCATGTTAAAATACTTCTATTCAGAAAAATATTGCAGTAAGAGGATACAAAGTGGATGTTTCAATTGCAGATATATTACCCAAAAATATTTTGCAATGTTAAAATCCATTTAACCCTCATCTATAAACTGGTAAAATGAGAGATGTTTATTGTTTTGGTAGCGATGTCGTCAGTTCTCTGGTATCCTTATTGTTGTCTTTGACCTTGCTACCAGCTGTGAAAGATACACAGTACTAGTGATTCTTATAATTAAATATTCTCATAGTAGATATATTAATTCTTAGCATTTAGGTCCAGTCACTATGTTTTAAGGCCTATTGGTGGTTTGTTCTTAGAGGTTTATGTTGAAAAAATAACTTTTAAAAGCCCAAATGATAGTTTGAATGAACTAAAGCAGGTAAACAACCCCCTGCTTTCAAGTTCCCCAGGCATTTTGGCTTGTTTCCAAAGCTCAGTGTGAAATCTCTGACTAGCACAGTTAGGTCCTCACAAAGATCCGGTGCCAACCCTCAACCCTGTATCAAATTGGACTGTGTGCTCTCTTCGAGAGTAGGATTTCTTACAGGATATTACTTTAATAGCAACATTGTTTGTGTGCACAAGTAATTACATCCACTCAATTACTGAACTCCATTAAAATGTAACATTGTGGGAGAATTTACACATGGCTATAAATGTTAATTGTTGCAGGCCAAGGTCCATATTAGAAGTGAGAGACCTTTAGACATTTCTGTTGAAATATCTGTGAAAGATGCAATTATGGATGAGTTTTTGTTGTGTTTGTCAGTAGTTTCCATTACATACTGTCCATTACAATTGATTTAAACTAAGGCCCAAATTAAACTAATTAATCATCCAGAGGGGAAAGGTCAGGGTTCAATAGGAGGGCTGTGTAGGGGTTAGATTTAGGAATATTTTACATAATACTTTGTAGTGTCTAACACTCAAAACTGAAAACTGAAAACTGTAAAACTGAAAAAAATATGTATTTTAAGACATTTCAAGTTGCGGGTTTCAAGTAGCATAGCGGTCTAAATCACTGCCTGCTGTACAGATGCTTTACTGCCAACGGGAGTTGAATCTTGCCTGCAGTTGTTATCTTTCGATCTAAAAATCAATGAGAAATGTGATTAAGCACGTATTTTCAAAGACAATCATAACACATAATTTTCAAGATCGACAACTTTTTTTAAACCACGGAATGCATCCCAGAGAAAAGATACAAAATGTGGTGAATGTGCAAGCTTCTGAGCTAAGCTGTGAAACTAATTTATGATGCATTATTATCCATGACATCCACAATTGTTGTAGATGTTGCAGTGCCTGTCCCGTTCACCTTATCTAAATTTATAAGACTCTTTTTTTGTGTGAATTGTATTCTTAAAGTTGCTCAACAGTGGCTCTCAAAAGTATTCACCCCCATTGGACTTTTCCACAGATTATTGTGTTACAGCATAAAATTTTAAATAAATTGTATTAGTTTTTGCCACTAAACAACACAAAAGTGCATAATGTCAAAATGATAAATAAAATATAGAAGTTATTCTAAATGAATTACAAATACAAAACAGAAAATAAGTATTCACACCCTTTGCTATGACAGACCTGAACCAATTGTCGGTATAAGTTACGCAATTTGTTGAATGGAGTCCACTGTGTGCAATTATTGTGTTTCACATGACTTCTGGTCCGGTTAAATACACCTGTTTCTTTGAGGTCCTTCTGTGGATTAGTACAAGTCTTAAGAAAACACATCATATAAATGAAGGAACATTCCAAGAAAATCCAGAATAAGGTTCTTCAAAAGTACCAATCAGGGATGGGATATAAAAACATTTCCAAGGCATTGAATATCCCCCAGGGCACAGTAAAGTCCATTATTAACAAATGGAGAAAATATGGCACAACTGTGAATCCTTGTCCAACAAGTTGTTTTATTTGTCCTGGACAAGCGAACCCTGGGAGTGTCTTAAAAACACAAATGTCAATGTCCTGGGGTGGCACAGTGAAAGCCTGGACCTGAATCCAATTGAGAGTATGTGAAAAGAGTTATATTCCTGTTCACCAAAGGTCCCCATTCAACTTGCCCAATCTCATGCAAAGAAAGCGCAAAAATAGCTGTGGCAAGATGTGCATAGCAGGTAGAGACTCATGGCTGTAATTGCTGCCAAAGGTGCCTCTACCAACTATCGACTAAATAATTGATTGCAGTACTTTTCTGTTTTGTATTTGTAATTAATTTAGAAATAAGATTTTATTTTATCTTTGACTTTATTTATGATTATGCATTTATTTTTGTTGATCAGTGGCAAAAACTCTGTTTTAAGTCAATTTTCATGTTGTGAGACAATAAAATGTGTAAAAGTGGTAGTAATACTATAGGTGTGTGTGTGTGTGTGTGTGTGTGTGTGTACAGTGGATATAAAA
>JACXGI010016293.1:0-16122 GCA_016801175.1 Esox masquinongy | reverse complement strand
CCGCCGTGAACCACTAGGAGCTAAAGCCCCTCTAGGGGGCGGAGCTCCACGACATATAACGTTAGTTACCGGGAATGTAACTCCGGTTATATGAGTGGAGCGGAGCCCCCTAGACCTGTTGCCCTGCCGTCCCAGGGGTTATGCTGAATAATCTCGGGAGGACGTTCTCTGGGCTCACGGGTCATATATAGGGGCAGGCATGCCCTGATTGGCTGACGCATCTTGCATAATTAGTTTTCAGTACGGCCGCGGACGCGGCCAGGGTAAACCACTAGGAGCTAAAGCCCCTCTAGGGGGCTCCGCTCCACTCATATAACAGGAGTTACATTCCCGGTAACTAACGTTCTCACAGAACACAACAGGCTTATCACAACACAGCCTAGTCCTTACAGTACTCAACAGGCCTATCACATCATAGCGTAGTCCTCACAGAACACAGTTGGCCTATCACAACTCTGTTGTGTATTTGTTTTGACTGGTTGTGTATTTGTTTTGACTGGTTGAATATTGGATTCTAAAGGGAGACCTCTGAGAGGCAAAACCAAAGTCCAAAGGAGGAGAGAGGAGAAGGAGAGGAGAACCAAGGGGAAAGCCCCTCCAGGCGAGGAGCTGAAGGATGCCCTGGTTGACAATGATGACAGTTCCTCAACCACCACAGAGACCTCCAACCCAGACGTAGAGACCTCCATCAGGGAGGTAGGGACAGCCGGGCGTTGTTGAGAGTGCATGGGGCTCTGAGGAAACCATATAATATTGATATGCAACAAAGTATCTATATCTCAGATAATATCCATATGTAAATTAATGTTTATCTAATACAGCTCCGGAAAAAATTAAGAGACTTAATGCACCTTTTTCTTTCCTTTCCAAAAAAGTTGAAAAGGAAGGTTTTGAGTGAGGAACAGAAGGGTTAAAATTAAGAGACCACTGCAAATTGAACCCTTCTGTTCCTCACTCAAAGCCTTCCTTCTCGACTTTTTTGGAAAGGAAAGAAAAAGGTGCAGTGGTCTCTTAATTTTTTCCGGAGCTGTATATCTGTGACAAAATACATTTGTGTCACATGTTCCTGTTCACTCTGAGTCCCTTTTATCCCTGATAATGGGAATATTAGGTTTCAGTTTACGATCTGAAAAGGTTCATTGTAAAAGAACTTGCTCCAGAATGATGAGCCGTTCATCCAGGCGGCGGAAGCACACCAAATGTCTTCATCTTTTCATGTTCAGGAACCAGTGAAGAAGAAAGGCAGAACAGTGGTGACTATGGAGAAAGAGAAAGAGGACACTCTTCTCACCAAATCCAAAAACGTCAGGAAACAAACAAACACAAAAAAGGAAACTGATGGATCCAATTCTCTGGAGCTACCATATGTCACACCCCTGGAAAACAAACAGCGCAAGACCTTCACAACCAAACCCCTCATCCGGCCAGCTTTCAACGCTGTTCCTAAAGGTCGGACTCTGCCGAAACCCAGATGTAAGCTCCTCTATCGCTGTGCTCTTCAACTTGCATGCTGAAGGACTGAAAAACTTCTTCCTGTTGTTAGTTAATTGCCCTCACCTGGTATCCCTGGTCAGGCCTGCTCTTTTCTGCTTCTTCTCGCTCCCTCTCTCTCCTTTTCCCTGTCTCTCTCCCTTTCCCTGTCTCTCCCCCCCTTTCTTGCTGTCTTCCTCTCTTCCCCTCAAACCGTTTGTCTCTCTGTGCACCCCAGTGCCTTGTGGGAAGCCTGAGGATGATGGGCCATCTTCTGTGGTGAAGCAGCTGTCCAGGGCCTCGGTGTCTGTCCCAGAGCTGGGTCATAGCAGCAGCTCTGATGGAGAGAAGGATTTTGCTTCTCCTGAATGGGACATCCCCCTGCTCTCCAAAACCACCAACCGTAAGTCACTTGGTCACATAGCCCTGAGAGGGTCCCAAACGCCACCCAATTGACAAGGGCTCTGTCCTTCTAAAAATACGTTAATCTTCCGGTCTGACAGCCTCCTTTCCCATACCTTCTGTCCACAGAAGCAGACAGCCTCCAGCTGATCTCCTTGCAAACCAGGAACGCTGACTTCTTCCTGAAGCAGACCAGCTCAGCTAGGACATGCTCCCCTACTCCCTCCTCTCCCAGCCTGGTGGCCAGGGGAACATACAGCCATGTTCTCAACGCCAGTAGTGAGAACCACTTGAAGAAGGCACCAGGGAACAAGCTTGTTAATGCCCCCTCTCTCCCAGGAAAGAATGGCAACCCTACATTCGCTGCCGTGGCTGCGGGCTACGACAGAAGCCCAGGTAGGACACCCCAGGGTACAGACACCCCAGGGTACAGCTTCTTTTTGAGGTTGGGTACCATAGAATATAGTTCCTTTTTGAGGAAGGACACCATAGAATATAGCTCCTTTTCATGGTAAGCTACCATAGTATAAAGCTCTTTTGTTACCATTTGCTCCTCTGTTTAATATTGACTACATGATGTAATGAACCATTGGTTTTCAGGTGGCAGCGGCCCAGGTAAATGCGATGCCCAAGCGAAATCTCTAGCTCACATGACCTCCGTGGAGAGTGACAGCTCTGACAGGTAACTACATTACCATGGCAAATCATTTCAAACACACACCACACACTCCGTGACTTCTAAGAATCCCTTCCTCTACACCTCGTCTCTAGCTCTGGATTATGGAGTCCCGTTGACACCAACGCCAGCAGCCCAGGCTTTAACTCGGGCAACTCCTTCTCTGCATTCGGACCCAACAACTCTTTCAATCTGACTGGCGGTAAGTAGTGGAGTCCCATGGTGGATTGGTGTTTAGGTTGCTTGTACCTGGCTCAGTAGACCGCACTTCCCACCAGACCAGCTCCAGATTCCATAGGATATTTAGGAAAACACAATTCCACTCCCAATGCCGGCTAGTTTGAAACATTTCCTGCTCACCTGTACAGAAGATATTAGCCTCTGGCTCGTGGGCTAGCTCAGTTGTGGTGAGCTAGCCCAATTGATTGTCATAGTGTTAGTTAGACAAACATTCTTGGTCACCTGAATTGCTGCACTGGGTTGAGTTGTGGGTTTGTTCGAAAGGTTTCACGTTACACTTACGATTCAGACTGTGGTGCGTCAAAAGCCTTGTACTTGTCTTTCAGTCTTCAG
Organism: Esox masquinongy; assembly: GCA_016801175.1. Classification (NCBI taxonomy): domain Eukaryota; kingdom Metazoa; phylum Chordata; class Actinopteri; order Esociformes; family Esocidae; genus Esox; species Esox masquinongy. The sequence continues at coordinate 13,001 of JACXGI010016293.1, read as the reverse complement.
TGAGATGAGTTTCCCAAAGACGTCGGAGCTACAGCCGAGTTGGCCTGAGTTCAGCCCAGTGTCCCCCTCCATCTGGGACCTCCCCAGCACCAGTGACCCTCTTCCCCTGCACTCCTGGCCCACCAGCTCGGGTTCCGCGACCACCCCCTCCGCGGTAAGACAATATTCAGCTGGCGTGTGTTCCTTGCAATTCGGTCCCAATGTTTTGCAACGGAAAATGAACGTGAGCACTTCTTATAGGACAAGTACAGACAGTAGATTTCTGGTCTCCCTGCAACTTATCACAATAGAAGTTTGTCCATCGCAACATAAACTGCACTCCGGCAAAAAGATAGCCGCGGTAGCGTAGACTCGGCTGGCGGTGAACTCGTGGTGTGTAGAGGCTGCTGCGCTGACAACTAAGCCACAATAGCGTAGAGTAGTGTAACATCCTCATTTTCTGTATACAACTCTAATATATTTCTGTTGTTAGTTTTTCACGTGGTTAACTTGTTTCTTCACAAAGTTCTATCAAGCGGATTAGTTTCGTTGCCCTAACTCTAACCTGCTCTTCCTTGGTGAGAGAGCAGCGTGTTTCAAGAGAGAGTCCAACACTTCAACCGATTTATGATGTTAGACATGTTGGTTGCAGTTCGTCCATCACAACATAACCATAAACTGTTTTACTTTTGGCCTACTATATGTAGCTTCTGAAGCTGGTACCTAGTGAAGTTTTAGTTTATCCTCAACTAATCCAAATTAGTTTTGTCCCTGGTCGGATTCGACACCCGGTTTCCTGTGGGGCAGGCTGCGTCTCTAAACGCTACGCTATTTAAACACTAGTCAGTCAGAGACATTCCATCTCCTTGGCCGGCGCCGCTTACGCGGTCCAGCAAAACAAAAATCTAACAACATCTCTGTAGATAAATAAATAATAATGGTAAACACTATTGTTCTATTTGTTCCTTTGGGTAACCAATGCCTGTAACGATCCATTTGTTCCTCCAGTCCATCCTGGGAAGCACCAGGAACCCCTGGTCCTCCACCACTCCCTTCAGCAGCTCCATCTGGTCCACCAGTGGAGACCCCACCCTACACTCCTTCAGTCCAGCTACCACCTCCACCCTCCCGGACCTGGCCGGCAACACCCCTGCCGTGGCGCCGGCTCCTCCCGTGGCCCCAACCGAGTTGAGCCACACCTACAACTACTGGAGCATGTGGCGTCCCACAGTGGGCAGACGCAGCTCCGAACCCTGGCCCAACCAGACAGGCAACAACTGAGGGGTCGTAGCCTGTTACCGGAGCTGTTTGAGAACTCATACTGCTGTCATTGTATTGCCAAATATGGCATGACAATGATTCCAAGACTTGGTACTCAGGCTATCTCGCTTTCCCAAAAAAGGCGCTGTCCAACTGAAGATGTGCACTCTTAACTCGATGAACGCAATCATCACCCAATGTTGAAGATTTGTGTGAGAACTTCTAACGTTTTATGTGCAGATCTCAAATTTGGATTTAGGATTCACTGAGAAACATGCTTTGGTTTCGGTTGTTAAACAGTACTTACGTACTATGTATTTTTATTGACAGGTCCAGTCTGGAAAAGGTGGTCTGGAAATATGATTTGGTACCCCAGCACTTTGTATCACCAGCCAAAACTAGAGCCATTTAGTTCACAGCATAACATGGTTTTTATTTACGTCAGAGATAAACACAGACTTTGTATTAATTTTAGGAACACTTCCAAATTAGAAACAAAAAGAAATGGATGGAATGTTTTTACTGATGCTACACCAGGAATGTCTGTGTGAAAGATGTAAACCTGGGTTGGGTGACAACTCTGTGGTCAGGTGCCACCCTGGTGGCTAGGAGCAAGGCTAGGTGAAGCCTCACTGTTCGTACGGGGCTCCGGAGCGCTAGATGCTGGAGAGTTATTAAAGCACTTTGTGTGAAGAAGCTACGTTTCTTCTGTTTTAAGGGTGGTTTTACAGCCTGGCTGCTGGTCTGCTTTTGCTATCATGACACCTCGTTTGGCGTTAAGACGTTGACACGATTGCATAAATAGATCTGGGACCAGGCTAGCTGTATTCATTCGCAACTTGTTTTTTGGCCGGTTTGAATTTTGAAATGTTTCATTCGTGACAGCTGACATGGAAATAAACTACATTGGAAGCATTATTTATGACCAGGGTTTGCAGCGGTGTCCCTAATAGGAAATGCAATTTGGGATACATACTACTGGACAGCTAGGAACTGGGATACCAAGAATGTCTGCTTTCAAGCCCAGACAGTCTGTGCTGTGAAAAAGTATTAGTCCTTTTTATGATTTTCTTAATTTTGCCATCATTTTGTCACCGATTTTGTTTTTAACAAAAACCTAATATTTAATAAAGAGAGCCAAGGTGTACAAATACATTCTGTGTGTACACACACATTTAATTTTTTAAACGGACAAAATTAAGCAACACCCAATTGAAAAAGCAATTGTCCCCTTACACCCAGTAACTGGTTCTGCTGACTTTAGCTGACATGATTGCAACCAAACACTTCCTGTACAATTCTTTAAAACAGAGGCATTTATGGTTCCTTCAGTGATGTAAAGTCTTCCAGATCCTTACACAGGAAAGCATAAAAGAAACATCACTACCACCATGTTTTACTGGGTCAACACTGATATGCAGTGTTTGGTTTTTGCCTTATATTACAGCATCTGTTGTCCAAAATACTTGACTTTTCACTCTAAAACTGAACTGTTTTTTATAACATGGGTCCTGTTATGTCTGGCGTCAAAAACACTACAGTATTGACCCCCTTATCAAAGCTCGTGCATGGTGTAAATTCTGCTCTGTATCAAAGAATAAAATGGGCATGAGATGCGTTTGAAACACACCTCAGTCATTATCCAAAACACACAAGCAAGTCTATCTACTGAAATCAATACATTTAAAGCTTTAGAATGGCCGAGTAAATAGCCAGACAAAACTAGTTGAGATCTCATGGCAGGACCTGAAATGAGCAGTTAGATTGTTTTTAACAATCTAAAATGTCAATTAAGTTCTGTATGGAAGTGTCTCCCTACATTCTTACAGTGATGTGAGATACTGACCAACAACTACAGTGTGTTTTGGGTCCAGTCATTGAGCAAGTTATTGAGAGTAAGGGGGCTATCACTTATTCACGGGGTTAGGGGGGATTGGGTGTGGAATAAGTATGTTCAATTAGATTCCCTTTATTTAGTATTAAGTTTTGAATTGTGGAAACATTCAGTAACAGATATGCAAAAAGAGAGAAATAAGTGTTCACGTTACTGGACATCTGAACATGGCCAAATCAGGAAAACCTGAGTGTTGATGTTTTGTATTAAAAAAAAAAAAAAGAATTGGGTTCTTTCAGAAGTTTAAAACAATTTTTCTATTGGAATTTCATTTGGTTAGTTAATGGGATTATTAATGTGAGGTCTGTCACCAAAATGAAACAAAAAGGCATCAGAATGAACTAAAGGTGAAATTCATGTTATTTAACATTACAAATTTTGACAACACAGAAAGCCTGGGTTTTGGTGATTTCTACTGTGTCGTCTTCTTGCATAGTTTTAATCAGGGGTGGAAATTTCCTGGGACCTCACAATACAGTGTTATCTCAATACTTCATGATATATTGCGATTATTTGTTTTGCAATATAGTTAGTATTGTGATGGATTACTCACAATTAATTTTTGTATTTGTAATACATATTTCTCACTGATGACCATAAAATATCCACTACACTTCATGAAGACGTTTAATCTACTGCTGTCATTGAAAACGTTTGTGAAAATGAACTCCATGAACAGTGTTCACTGAACACATCTGAGGGCAACTCTTGGGCCACTTGGAAACTTTACTTAGATGAGGTTGCAGTCAAGGTGTTCTTGAATAAAAGTTATTGAATTAAAGCAGCTGGTAAGAAAAAATATAGAAGTAATATGAAAACAAACTTTTACTAAAAAAAAAGATGCACCATTAAACACCAAACAAATGTGTATGTGTAATATTTCCTAAAGAATGAAATTATTACTAGTAAAGGTATTATGGTATATTGCTTAATTCCTCAAAAATAACAGCTTAATAACAAAAATAAGACATTTTCAGCTGCTCCTGAAAGGAGGTAACTGTGGTAACAGGAGCTACCTTGAATAATTTTTATAATGCAAAATCATAGAATAACAAGTACACGAAACAGGGAAGCATGAATACAACACAATCACAAATCCAGTAACAAGATGAGATTAACTAAAAGAAAGGGTACAGATAAGATGGAACATAAAGCACATTAATACATCATTTTCAAATCAAAAGCCTGTAGTGACTGGTTTTAAAAGCTTATTTGTTGAGTCATTCTTAATGTACTGAATGAAATTTAGCTAGCATGATTGTTTTAAATTAAGCCTCTTTCTGTCCCTTAACATATCCAAACAGCAGAGTTTTCCAAAATAATGACAAGTCACTATAAGCATGATCAATCAGAAGTGTACATATCTTCCAATAATATTTTCATGTAAAGACAACACCAAAATAATGTAGGACAGTGTCAGAATGTATCATAGAAGGAGCAATTTCACCTACAAGTATTGATTAGCTGGCTAATAACTCATTTTAAATTACACTAATTTCATTTGGGATCAAAAAGGGTAGGAGGTAACATCCACTCTTTTCCAGCGGACGTTACAGACCAGTCTGGTCTAATATGCCTTTTCATAATTGATTGATTCAATAGTAAGTACAGAGCACATTACTTTATTTCTTGGAGTGTGAGTAAAATATTTGATTCTGAGAAACTGTACCGATTTTTTTCCCCCACTCCAAGTTTTAGTCTTTGACATCCACAGGGATGCTCCACACTCCACCCAACAAAGAACCCAGGCTATAGTAGCCTAGGTTCTCTGCTTCCTATGTTGACAGATGCCAGTAGTAACTTCCTAAACTTGGTCTGATCACAGATCTTCATGACTGACACACGGTGGTTCTTCTTCAGGGTGTTATTCTCATCTAGAGCCATCATCCCTCTACACAGCGTTCCCTGGAGTTCCACGCGGACAGGACACTCAATACTTTCCGTGACCACACTGCCGTCTATACAGGCTGCCATCGCATACGAATCGTAGGACACAAAGCCGGGACCAAAGTACCTAACTGCTTTCAACACTGCCTCCTTGGAGTAAGCCCAGCACTTTGATGTTATCGTCTTCATGAAGCTAGCAGCAGGTGTGCCCTGGTTCATCAATTCATCGAAGAAATCCTGGGTAATAAAATTTCACATGCAAGATAAATGTTGGTAAATAGTCAACTTAATGTACAGTTATCTTTGTGACTACTGGGAGAGTAGGCATTTACTTTCCTCTTCTGGCTCTGTAGTTTGCTCTCGAGTGCCTAAATGAATCGTAAAGAATGAGATTTTCTGAAGCTGTACTCCTGGCTGCATGTCGTGTGTTTGGCCATAGTGCCTTACAAATTAGACTTGTAAGGAACTTCTCTGTAACCAGAAATCCAGAGCGCACTTATGATAGGTGTTTTACATTAGACTGGACTATCTGTTGGTTTTAATTGTTAACTTCTTGCTATGCAAACCTCTGAAACTGTAACTGTACTGCTTAACGGTACTAAATTATTACTTTGAAATATCAGAACACATTCCTTGCAATATTGGCAAGATTTTGTATTTAATACATTTTATATTTTAGATGTAACTATTCCATGTAGCCTAGTAGTCTATGGTAAACCTATGAGCACATGTTCGGTATGAGACTCCTGAACGAAATTATGTCTGGGGCTGCCTTTTAGTGAATTATAATTTGTTGTAGGCCAGAACTACATGTTATTATACTGTACTAATCGTGAGGTCAGAGGTAGCTCTTTTGTGCTAACCAAATCAGTCAAATTAGATGTTTATTTTTTTTTTTTTACTTTATCCAGTTAGGTCAATTCAAGTCCAATTGAGACCTTGCCAGAAGGGCAGCCAAACTATTTCAATTAACCGGTGTGCCTTGTTAAAAGTAAATTTGTGGATTTTTTTTTCCTTTCTAATATGTTTAAACCAATCAGTTTTGTTGTGGCAAGGTTGGTATACACAGAAGACCATTTTGTCTGTACTGTAGTCTGTGTTATGGCAAGAATAGCTCAAAGTCTTAATAATAGTCTTCAATATTATTCTACAATGTGGAAAATAGTAAAAATAAAGAAATACCCTTGAATGATTAGGTCTGCACTTGACTGGTACTGTAGATATTGGGCACTACTCTCTTAAATAGAATGTCAGTGAAACTAACCTGGAAAAATAAATTATAAATACAACCAGAAGTATGAATCTGTTCAGAGCACTGGTAATTCTCTTACCCATGTCAACTTATTCCTGCAGCAATATTCCCATGATGAAATGTATGTTGGACAGAGATATTCCTCCAAGACCACATAGGCAGACTCAGGATCCAGCACGAAATTAAACTCCCCACATACGGTCACATTCCCTTTACCTGTGATTGCAGTAAAGAGAGAAATAATGCTCACGGAGCAGTGCTTGTAGACAAGGGATGATTACCAATTGAACCCCTAGTCCCTGCACAGTGCAGTACTTTCCACCAGGGCCCTAGGGACCGACGTCAAATGGAGGGTACTATAGAGGGAATAGGGGGGCATTTGGGACGCACTTTGCTCCCAATAAGTGATTGCCACATTACCCTCCATGTTGCCGCCCATGATGAAGAGCTCCCTGAGGTTCAGGGCGAAGGATGGTTCCAGTCGGATGGCTAGAGCTAGGTTGGTGAGAGGCCCGAGGGCCACCAGAGACACCTGTCAAGGAACGAGGAAAGGTTAGGGGCTTTTTCTGCTAGCAGTTGTGGCAAACGTTTTTATTGGTTGTTCAAATAAACCCAAATTATAGGCCCATTTGGAGTGGACGTCACTGAAGTTTGGTGGTGGCAGAAAACTGTAGGAACAAGTGCAGGGAAACGGGCAAGATCCTCGGACTAAAGGGGGAAAAAAATGTCTTGTTGTGCCGTTGGATGTCAGAATAGGAATGCAAAAAAAGATGGGCTTCATTTTTATAGAATACCGTTGCCGAAGCCACCCTTTGAAGCTAAATGCAGACGTTTATGGTTGCAAGCCATTAAACAGACAGACTAGACTGGTGAAATGATCCAGAATGCTTGTCTCTGCAGTGCTCATTTCATATCAGGCAAAGTTTTGTCCACTGTTTATCACACATAGGCAAAATCAATGATGTAGTTATAATAATAACAATAAATTGGTTACAGCAGCAACCACAAAGCTGGCATTCTCAGTAGGCTGTTTCACAATGGTAAACACCATGGACCAATGTTAGCAACATTAGCTAGCGTGTAAGCAGAATTAGCATGCAAACAAACCAAATTGCTCATACTTACAGTTTAGCTTACATCACTCAGTATTTATGCAAGCATTTAATGAATGAATGGGATATACGGTAATATTATATTTGTGATAAGACCTTTTTCTATACAAAATAATTGGAGAAGTCATTCTGATGATCCATATTCCTATATGTTGTAAAGAGATTACTGTCACTTTCTGCCACCAGATCGGCTCCACCCACAAAATACATCATCACTCTTTACTAACACAAAAAGTGTCTATAGATTACAGTTTCTCTTGGCCAAAACTATTTTCATTGTGAGGAGCCATCTAATATCAGTTCATAAAACAGTGACATTTGCCTTTAAGAAGATTATCTTCTGTATGTTTGTTGTTATGTTTGTGAGTGAATAATTTTTTGGGAAATTCACCCCAGATGAGTTCCCTCGCTTTAAACCTGTTTTGGGTTGTCAGCCACCAGTCTGATCATGGCGCTGACAGCGTTCTCTCTCTGTATCTTCTCCTTCCACAGTGGGTCTCTGTCCTCCAGCACATCCCCCAGCCCGTCGATACCAAAGGGGTGAAACAAAGCCTCGGAGGGTCTCACCAGAGGGACAGCAGCCCCCCGGAACACTGGGATCTAAGGGGAAATATATTGTGTTGTGACATGCTAATTTAAAGTGAAATACGTTTTTCTTTTTTTAAGTTTAGTAATAACATGAATACACAAATGACACTTGGGTAACAGAAGACGCTTTGCAGGCCTGTGATGGCCTGGGCAACTAAGGTGCAAACGTACTCATGTTTTCCCTTGACCCTATCATTCCATTGACCCACAGCCTTATTTATCTGTCCCGGGCTGTGGATCTCAGTGCCAACTGCAGAATGCGGGGCTTTGGTCGGCACTGTCCATGACAGTTTTGTGTTTGAGGGTTGTAGGTGTGCACGCATTAAAGAATGCTTATATAGATGCTTAACAGAAAGGTAATGTCTGCTCGCTCATGGCTGATCTACTCCTGAAAAAAAAAAATACAATAAAAGGAGAGCAGTGGCTGACAATTCTATGGAAGAGGGGCCCTATGGCACCCAGAGACAGCACCCTTCACACAGAGTGCAGGCTCATACCTCTGTGCGCTGGCAGACTGACAGCACCTGCAGGACATTCTGGCAAACGTTTTCCACGCTGGTATTCCCAAAACAGCAGGTTATTCCCAGGATCCGTAGACCTGGCGCGGCCAGCGCCATCATTATCGCCTGGGCATCATCTATTCCTGCATCAGCATCGATGATCACCAGCTTCGGAGCCATGGTGTGCAGAGCCACTCAAATCCAAAAAAAATGTCATTGATTAGTTCAGTGTAGTCAGGTCACTTGTGAGGAGTGACATGAAGAGTGTTGACATGTGAATGAAACGGACTTGTGCCTTGGAGGTCCCGGGATTGACCGAAATAGTACGAGTCATAATCCCCACGAAACCTTCCCACCTGGAAGTGTGACTCTTTGCATTCTTAGACCATTCATTTCATCCAGGGGATTTTTAGATCAATTTTAATCAAGGTCTGTGTTTGGTGTAGGCTTACACCACCTCGTCATTTTGATTATTGTAAAGATCATTAGGACAATTTAACTTGTGTTATTTATTCAAGCAAATATATTTTGAGTAAAGCTAATCGAAGGAAATATGTTGACAAATGTTCCCTTGTCCTGACAAGGTTTACACGGTTATCACAACCAGGTGTGTATCCTAACAAATTAGAGACCAAATTAATCAATCAAGTGCAAGATGAGAGCCAAAACCTGCAGACACTCGGCCCTCCGTGGGACCGGTTTGACAGAGGCGATGCACATTTCCCTAGCTTTTGGACATTCTTGGACAGGAAAGAAAAACCAACTCCAACGTTGTTAGATGAATGTTCACTAGCAGAACTCAGTTATTTCGCCCCTGAAGAGAAACACAGTTTCTAGGCATGTTTCTAGGCAAACTACCTACGTTTCTTCCCTGGAGATAATCTTTTAAATAAAACATAAAAAATAATACATACATTTTTTGTTTACATACAATAAAACATTGTATGTAAACAAAAAATAATAATTTGGCAGCGAAACAGTACCAAGAGAACACCAACACATTCAGGTCCCGTTCGTACCACTAAGGCTTACAGTAATCTATTGATAATGTATTTCCTGGAGTTCCTTAAAAAACGAAACCGACCGTAAAACAATATTTTTAACCAATTGTCACTACAGCCAGGGACATACAAATTGTTTATAGAACAGAAAATATAACGTTTAAGTTGCAAACTTATATAGCTATAGGTAATATGGAATTTTAAAAATGTCAAAACTCTGTGCACTTGTGTCACAAAATTTGGCCGTGGTCACAAGTCTGATGCTAATATCTGTAACTACATTTTGCAAGCTTTTAGCATTACATTTTTTGCAAGCACTATACGTGCTTGCAGTCTTCAAAGTCTGTACATTTAGTTCGTGCTTGCAAGCAATATTTGACAAGCTTGTACAAACACGTTTGAACACATTTCTGTAACCAAACATTTGTATAAATTCAACTTGAACAGCTAGCATATTTTATTTTCAGATTTAAAATAAATGCATTTACCTTGGTGTAAGGCTAAAATGTACGCGCGGATTATTCTTTGCACGCTTCGGGACATACGACTTGTTTACAACGTGGCCATGCACTGTATCCAAATAAGGTATATCTGCAGACCGCAAGTCAGGGCCGTTACTTAATATAGGGGTTCCTGAATATTAAGTTACGCCCATAATGATAACATACAACTGAAATTTATTAATTTGAAGACTGAAGTGCCTCTAAAAATAGTTTTAAATGTTTTGGTTACAGTCAAGAATGAGACACTGGTGGTTTAGAAAGCTGAGTGCAGTTATAATACAGACACATGCAGTCATACTCACTATGCCTGCCATGGTCAGTTTTTCTTTGAGTAGCCATTGCTTGGTTATATGTGTTACAGTAGAGTGCCATCATTAGGAGTTTGATGGTTGAGAATGCTGCTTATTGCAGTCACAATATAGTTGATCTGAGCTCTACATGTTAAAAAGTGAAACAGGCCTCCCTTTTGCACAAGTTTATACAGGATTACCAATTATGCACTTTCCATAGATTCAACATATTACACAAATGTGAACCTGCTGTGTAAGGTACATTGTGCGGTGGACCTGTGAGCAACAATTTCAGTGTCAGCTAAACTGTTCGGAAGGTCCTTTGCTGAGACCTGTGGGTCCTGCTGTGTAGATCTAACCAGTTTTCATACAAATCATTGTAATGATTTCTCCTTCCTTTGACTTGCACTGTTCAATTTAACAGCAATGTTCTAGAAAGTTGAAATTGGTAACTGGAAGTGTTGAATTTTCTATAACCTGTTGCAGAAAGGTGTCAGGTCAACATCTGTTTACAGAAATATTAATTTTGCCGGGGGTGCCTGGAACAAGCACATTATTAATTCTAGAGTAATGACGTGGTTATGGACTAAAAACATTGTTGGGAGGAATATAAGTGTTACATGTCTTGGAATTGATTTTCTGAGAAATAATTTAACCCTTATCCTAAAAGTTGATTCAATAAAATAAATTACAAGTAGAACAGGTCCAAAAGAGCACAGACATCACTGAAAGTCAATTAATGTAGTCCAAAAGCATGAAGTTAATGGCATAACCTAAAAATACAAAATTAAATATGCCAGTTAGACAATTAAACATTTAATCACCTGATCAAATATTCAAAACATTACATTCCAACACTGACAAAACTAAACTGTTTCGTTATGTATTGTGTATTCAGCTTTGCCCAGATTCTGTAGGCTTTGGTTTAATCCTATCATGTTGTATGGCCAGGTGAACACTTCCAAAACACTGTCCAGTTTACTCTTGCTAAACAACTGATGTTTCTTGTCTCGTCAAACTATAGTGTTTTCTGGATCTTGTATTTTTTGTTGTGTGGAAACCAGCATTAGCTGATGGTTTAAAGCCAGCTAATAGCTATCCTCATCAACAAAAATAATTAACAGAGAAGCTCAAAATTATAACTAAGTCCTCTTTTGTCTATTTCATCCATGAATGTTTCAGTGTCTTCAAAATTATTAAACAAAAAACATGAATGGGGAGAGAGCTTCTTGTTCTTCCTCTAGAGTTGAGGTCTCTCTGAGCATCTGCACAGCCCCCTGTATTTCCTCATCATTCAGGGGTGAGGAAATACCCAGTCTCAGAAGAGGCCTGTGTTGGCATTTACCCAGGCAACAGCATCCCCCAGGTCAACAACGCATGTTGGCAACTGAAAAGACTGAAACTGAAAGATCACAACAATCACATAGAAGTAGAGGTGTACAAAGTAAAAGTACTCAACTGGGTTCGGCTGTGTTCACCACTTTAGGGAAGTATCTAATTAAGATCTAAGTAACCAGGTAAAGGGAGTTCAAAACTAACCAGTGATCAATAAAATAAAAAGGAAGAGTGTAAATGATCTATTAAGGTCATTGGTTAGTTATGAACTCTCTTTAGGTAATTTAGCTCATCCTTAGCAACTTCCCAAAACTGGTGAACACAGCCAAATACTTCTACTTTTTACACCACTGCATAGAAGATGGCCATGGCAAACTATTATTTTGTTTACATTTCTAAATAATGACAACATAGTGTATATGAAGCTTAAAAATAAATGGATCTTGCCTACTTGCATATAGTGACATGTGCATCATGCATCTTTATTTAGTTAGAACGTACCCTAATTGACTAGAGCTGGCTAACAAGTAGCCTACCTCGTTGCGTAGCTAGCTATCTTTAAACGTAGCTATAAGGGTTGTCGTGTCTTCTGTTTTCAAGCAATTCGAATCTCAGATTCAAAGAATTTAGTAGATAAGCGATTTTAGTGAACACGTTAACTATCCCTAAATATATAGCTAGAGGTTGTCATATGGAAGCACTTACCGAAATCTTCGTCATTGATCCTTTAATTCTTCAATCATAAACGCATGCACTAAATCAAAAAACACCACAGCAACGGAAACAGTCAATGGGCGTAACTTAACATTAAGGAACCCCAATATTAAGTTATGCCCCCGAATTGCGATCTGCAGATATACCCTCCTCCTGTAATTCGAGGTTCGTAACAGTGTCGCCAACTCTCGCGAGACAAACAAGCAACCGCAGCTTCAAAAACGTGGCCAATATTATCATAGGCTATTATAGCCTGTTGGGCTCAATGAATGACCCTGCAACATATTAAACTGAAACCACTTAGAGTTTGTAAACGCAAAAGCATTTATTTTTACATCAACATGCAAAAAAATAAAGTGTATAGGGAGGGCAGGCTCTACCCACTCATCTCTGACCACCGGCGAGTAGAATATGAGAAGAGAGATTTAATAGGAGAAATGGACAGGAGCACTAACGGGGAGCGCATAACATAGCAACATATTTATAATAAAATACATTAGAAGCATATGCAACTACTATTATTAGGCTATATGAGTATGTTATGCTTGTTTTGTTATAACCTAGTAGCCTGATAATTGATTCTGCTTTGCAGTACCGACCACTTGACGCAGTCTTTAACTTCTTTATCCTTTTTTCCAGTTTTTTATTGTACTTTTTGCCATACTTGGACCACTTTGTTGGCGGCA